>CM059870.1:40840378-40920378 GCA_030490815.1 Acer saccharum
AGCACATCAGATTGAGAAAACCCAAAAACGAAACGAACCCGGAAACATATCCAACAAATTTCCCATCATAAATTCCATCTATAAACCATCATACTCACTCCAAATCCACCATTACCTCCCTCATCAACCCCACCTCCACCAGGACCACCACCACCACCCTGAGAAGAAGCTCAACAACTTCACCCAGTACACCTTATGGGGATTCAGCTGTACGGCTGTACGGCTGCCGACTCTCAACAGACATCACTTTCCGTTGTCATGACAAGAAGATGGCGAAGATGTAGAAGAATAACATTAGCAGCAGTAGCTTTTAAGATTGGATTCATTTTGACATTAGAAAAATCGATATGATTGATTCATTTAGCAAATTAAATTGTTATTTAATCTTTGTAAAACCAATCATAAATCTAATTGAATTTAAAAGTAAATTGGATTGGAGGTGCATAAGTAGCAGTTGCAAGAGGTGAAATATATATTTATATATATATATATATATATATATATATATGTATATATAAAAAATTTTATATAAAATGATTTAATTTTTAATTTTAATTTTTGTTTGTACAAGTAAAAAGTACAAAAATATCCATTGACTGTTAGATTTGACTGATGGAAGGTTAACATAAAGATGAAATTGGTACGATTTAAAAAGTCAGGGACCAATTTGGTCACTTTTATAAAAATCGTAAACAACTTGAAATTTAAAAAAAAAAAGTCCAGGGCTAATTTGGTAATCGCCCTATTGTAAAAGTGAAACAAAAAAAATTATATACAGACTCTATCTATGGTATAATTTATAATAAATTCATAACTATACTAATTTATCGTTGAAATATGATTCATTTGATGTATAATTACTTGTTTAAATTTGTCCTAAAGTTTTACAAAAAAATTCTAACTTTAAATATAAATATCCATCATTTTTTTAATTTTTTACCGAATATCCACCGATATCGATAATATCCCCGATATATCCATAAATTTAGAAGCCCGATACCAATACCGATATTTTATTCCTTGGGTATAGTGACCGGCGATTGTATAATTACAAGATGGCAGGGTCGGGCAATTAAATAAGACCGCTCTAGTCATTCTCTCTTAAGTTCAATCCTGTGGACTCAATTGTGTTTGTTTAATGGCGTAATAACGTGCCGGCACATGGCACGGGATGGCCAATTTCCTGGCCATGCCATGTGCCGGCATGTTAACCAAAATGCTGGGCATAGTAGTATAGTACAGCCTGCCGCTCCAAGGGCCTGCTTTTTGTAATTTTTTGTTTAAAAAAATTTTAAACAACTTAACAACTTATATAAAAAATAATTTTTTTAACCTAAAAATTTATTTATTCAACTTAAAAATTTATTTTTTTATTTTATTTTAACTTATTTTAATAACTTATGCATTAGATTAACTTATTTATTATTTTAATCTAACAAAATAATATACAAGAAAAGAAGAAATAGATCAATTTATTTCAAAAAATAATTCAAAAAATAAATAAAGACGTAAGAAATAAATGAATTATTTAATAAAAAGTGTGTATGTCAGATAAAAAAAAATAGGTAAAAAAATAAATTTTATTTACTTATTTAGATCTCAATATTACATGATTGTCTCGTTAAAAACCTTACCAAGAAAAACTCGGCGGGATAAAAACTTGGTAAGGAAAAAGAGTGCAATCGAATTACAATTTACAAGTACATGTATAATTAAAATTTAAAAAGAGTGCAATCGTTAACTTTTCAGTCTTCACGCCTCCTCCTAGTTACCGTCGGAACCCTCATCGACGTATAAATTGGCGAAATTTTGAATTACTTCCTCGTCCTCCTTTTGATGTTGCATCCTCATTCGAACATACTCCAAATCCCAAAGGCATGTTAATACCTCTATCATCTCAGGAGTCAAAAAAGTTCTTCTTGGTTTGATGATACATCCACTCGTGCTGAATGTTTGTTCTGAAAAAACAGTGGACACAGAGATAACGAGTACGTCACGTGCTAGTTGTGACAGTAATGAATATATGTTGGTATGGTTCTTCCACCATAACAACAGATTAAAATCATAGACGTCCTCCCTTCTACCAGTTGTTTCCAACAAAGAGAACTCAGTGTTAAGAAAGTTGTTAAGTTCGGCATTTTAAGGTTAAGCAGGTCTTGCAACTGGAGGTTGAGATGAAGACTTGTTGAGCTCCCACTAGAATTCCTGCGCCCGCCCTTTAGGAGGATGTTCCAACTTCTCTTCAACGGGCATGTGTCATGTTCTTCTGATGGTAAAGTGTTTACGTCGCCAAACATGTGCTCATAAATGCCATAAACTTCGAACAACTTGGTTCGTAGGTCAGTAGACTTTGAGTAAAATCTAAGTTCAAGTTAGTACCAATATAATAAATAAAAAATTCCTAAACCAGATAGTTTAATCCTAGAATCTAGTATAACCCCTAAGGCATAGAGGAAAAGAATTTCAAACCAATATTTTTTTTAAAAAAATATCCATGGCCACAAATGTAGTGCCTAAGGTTTCACCGACTCTATAAGTGTTAAACACATCTTACATTTCAAAATTTTGATGTATTGCAAGAAGATATGAGGTAATAGACCCCGGAAAGAAGTGCTTTGGAATCTAAAAAATCTTTAAAATCACAATAAAATGCACGTGTGTTTGTGCAATTTGTCATTATCAAAATCAAAATAAAATGAAATCACGTGTTGGCAAGCACTGCACAGCCCGACCCCTTGGTTTTTTTTTTTTACCATAAACAGTCTGGTTGTCTGGTTGATAGACTAGATTCCGTAAAAAGAAAATCTTGTGTGGACCCACATTTGGTAACACCGTCGAATAAACTTAGAGCATCTCCAATGCAATGCTAAATTATTGTGTCAATGCTATCACTACAAGAAAAAGGGGATTTCCTAACAAAAAATTTTGTTGTAAAAGGTACATAATTTGTCACCAAATATTTTCCGCGACTAATTTATTTTGGTTGCATGTTAGTTGCGATAGGCTGGATACAAAAGGATTTTGCAACCAAAAGTCATTTAGAGGTAACAAAAATAATAGTTGCAGATGATATTTTACAACGAAAATTATTTGATGCAAAATACACATTTTGCAACCAAAAAATACAATTTTATTATGCTTTTTGTGGTACAAAGTTATTTAATTAGTCACTCATCGGTTAAAATTTAATGAGAAAATACAT
This sequence comes from Acer saccharum, assembly GCA_030490815.1. NCBI lineage: Eukaryota > Viridiplantae > Streptophyta > Magnoliopsida > Sapindales > Sapindaceae > Acer > Acer saccharum. The sequence goes on from CM059870.1 coordinate 40,843,581, forward strand.
TTCGTAACAAATATTTTAATTATCAATTGTAATTTTATTCAAATTATATAAAATTTAAGAATATATTTATTCCAGACCCATATTTGGTAAATAAGAACTTCATACAATTTATTAACTTCACTTAAAATTTCTTACAACAATAGATCTTAATTTAAATAGACAACATCCAAATAACATAAAATACAATGGAAACAATTTGTAAAAAAGCTGTGAGAATTTGACAAGTTGACGTCTCAAGATTTATAAGTTGAAGCCTCTCTTGTGAATATGATGAATATCTTCAAAGAATAAAATTACTTCATATGCTCAATTTGGTCATCCTCAAAAGTTGAGAACTTGAATTACCCCAAAAGGATTCCATCATCTGTAGTTCAAATTAAAAATATAAAATAAAAAAATTAAACGAGTACAATCATAATAAACATATTATTATGTAAAACTAGACCTGACAAGGTTTCGGTTCGAATCGTGGAATCGGAATCGGAACCGGAACCGGAACCGGAACCAGAACCAGAACCAGAACCAGAACCAGAACCAGAACCAGAACCAGAGGAGGCCGGTTCCGGTTCCAAGGTTTACGGAACTGGGCGGTTCCAACCAGAATGGAACCGGCGGTTCCAAATTTTTTTTTTTTTAAATATAAATACTAAACGTCTAAACCTAAACCTAAACCTAAACTAAATCCTTCTTCTACACAGCCGTCAGACCCTTCTTCTTTTTTCCTCCTCCTCCTCTTCTTCTTCTTCGATTTCGATCTTGATCTCCTCCTCCTCTTCTTCTTCTTCTTCTTCTTCTTCTTCTACTTCGATTTCGATCTCCTCCTCCTCTTCTTCTTCTTCTTCTTCTTCTTCTTCTTCGATCTCGGATCTCCTCATCCTCTTCTTCTTTTTCTTCTTCTTTTCAATCGATCTCATCCTCTTCTTCTTCTTCTTCTTCTTCTTCTTCTTCTTCTTTTTGATCGATTACTTCGATCTCTTCCTCCTCCTCTTCTTCTTCTTCTTCTTTTCGATCGATCCCTCCTCTTCTTCTTCGATCCACCCCAAATCCCTTCGAAGTTCGATCCACCATCATCACGGCATCACCACCATGGCACCATCTGATTTTGAATTATTTTTTTTGTTCTTCTTCTTCTTGGACAGTTGGGTACTTGGACATGGACTGATCTGGGTTGGACCAACTCTTGGTGTTTTACTCTCTTGACATTGACTGAGTTTTATTAATAAAAAAAATTAAAAAAATTAAAAAAGGTTAAAAACCGTCGGTTTGGCCGGAACCGAAACCGAAATTGGAACTGCCGGTTCGGAACCGGAATCGAAACCGGACTGAAACCGTGTCAGGTCTATGTAAAACACATCCAAACAAAAAAATTGAATCAAACAAATAAACCCAAAATAATATAAAAGTAAGAAGAAATTAAACATTAAATCAACCAATATAGAATAACAAAATTAGCAAACAAAACTCATAAATTGCTCAATTTACTTGCAAGAAATGAGATAAGCAGGTAATATTGAGAAATTGTGTGAGTTTCATGTGAAGAAATGATAAGATAATTGAATTGTTTTGAATCTTACCTGAAGAAAACTTGAGAAAATAAGAGTAGTGCGGCCGTTTTTCACAAAAACAAATAAGAGTGCAAGATAAAAAGTAGACCTGGCAATGGGTCGTGTTATTGCGAATTCGTGTCGTTTCGTGTTTGGGTCATGTTAAAATTGCTCCACCCGAACCCGACCCGTTAGCTTAATGGGTTGAAATATACAAACCCAAAACCATTTGTTAAATTAATGGGTAACCCGACCCGACCCGTTATAAAATATTATAATTGAGATTTATTAAAAAGTTGAAAATAAATAGTACTGAAGCATGATTAAACTTATGCAATCAAGTTCACCATAGACACCTAAAACTTCAAAAAATTAAAAAAAAATCCACCACAGGCACCAACAGTCAATCGAAAACATCTAATTTAAAAAATAAACAAGTCCAAAATAAAAAAAAAATAAAAAAATGAAAATGAAATCCTCCATTAGTTTTCCTCTTGAATCTTCAATATGTTGCGATTGGAAATCTCAATCCTCATTTAGACCTAAAAGGTTAAATTGCTTGTGTTAGATGTTAAGAAAAGAAGAATTAACATATATTAATAAATCCAATACCTTTGTAAATAAAATCTTACCTTTCAATTTTCAATTAAGCATAATAGACTCAGTCCCTTGAGTTGAATTAATAGCAGTCTCGATGTTCAAATTGAAGACATCTTCAATGAGTTCATCCATGTTAATATGATCTACCTCTGTAGAAGAATTATATATATCAACAATTTATTTTACAATGAATAAAATATTAATCAGTACATTAAGAGTCGTAAGAGATTTACCTGTTTTCTTATCAAATAACCAATCTCGAGTACATACCAAAGCTTGAACAGTGTCAGGTGACAATGAACTACGATATTGATCTAGTACTCTACCCCCAAAATTAATTAGTACGATAGATTCTAACCATAATTAAAGATTTTTTTAATAACTTTCATAAACACATTAAAAAAAAAAAAAAAAATTCTTTATGTTAATGGGTCGTGTTAATGGTTTTTTTTAAGGGTGAACCCAAAACCGACCCATTATATTTTGTGTCTTAATGGATTGACCCATTACCAACCCGATCCGATAAACTTGACCCACCAACCGCTATTTTCGAATGGGTTTGGATCGTGTTAATGGGTCGTGTAAAATTTGCCAGGTCTAATAAAAAGAAAACAAATAAGTGGGAGGTAGGGTTAGTGTGGCTTCTACCTTATAAAAAATATATATTATTATTTCAATTAAAATTGCTAAAAGCTAGTGATAAACATTAAAATATATTATTTTTCCTTACTTATTTATTATTATCTCTCACGTTTGCATTCAATTTATTTCCAAAAGAAAAATGTTTGCATTCAATTTTTTCACTTTTTTCTTTTTCTTTTTCTTTTTTCTATTGTTTCCTATTTACCTTCTATTTTCTTTTTTTTACACCTTTTTTTTTTTTCCGTTTTCTATTATTTATTTTTTTTCCTTTTCATTTTTTTCTCTTATTTTTTATTTCTCTCTCTTAATTCTATTTCTTTTTTAATTTCTCATTCTTAATTTTCCTGTTATAATTTGTATCCATTTTTTTTTTAAAAAAAAAATTTATTTCTTTTTTTCATCCGGTTTAGAACTTAAAACTATCTTTTGGTGGGAAGAATAATGCTAATTATTTTGTTCCTATTTAGCAACTAAACCTATTGGACATAAAAAGACTAATTTCTTGACTAAAATTATAGTTGTTAATTTTTATTTATTTGGTCACAAAATATCTATTTTTAGAGGGAAAGAACGGCTCTGAATTTTTCTTTTTCTATTTTTCGACTAAAACTATTAGTCATAGAAATACTCATAGCCCAACCAATATTACAGTTGCCAATGATTCATTTTGGTTTCAAAATGTGTACTTGTGGAGGGAAAGTAAGGCGCCAAAAAAATAATATCTAATCTACAACTAAATCAGATATAGTTGGCAAAACAGTTTTTTCGTAACTGAATTCTTAGTTGCAAATCCTAGAAAATTGGTAGTAGAATGAATTGGATCTATGAATTGTATTTTTACAACTAACATCTTATGATGGTTGTGGAAAGTGACATTTGGTGACTATTTATTAAGTGGTCATAAAATGTTAGTCACTGAATATCAATTTTCTTGTAGTGTATAATTTAGCACAAAGTAAAAAAAAAGCATGCTCCAATGCAATGCTAAAAGCTATGTCAAATTTGGCATATGCTATAAATTGTGCCAAATTTGGCACAGTGTATAGCATATGTCAAATTTGGCTCAACAATAAATGCAGCCATATTTGTTGACTTTTTAATTTTAAATAATAAAAATTTAACAAATTTGGTAGGAAAAATTTGAGATTGAAACAATTCTAACAAAACATTTAATGCATTCATTGAATGCATTGGTTGTATTTGTTAACTTTTATAATTTTAAATAATTAAAAAATAAAAAATAGTATATCAAATAGAATTTTACATTGGAGTACAATGTTAAAATGATATGCCAAATATAACATTTCTCTATATTTTGCATCAAATTTGGTATTGGTATTGGTATTGACATATGCATTGGAGATAATCTTACGCCATCTTATGCTAATTCTATATGGCATAAGTCTTTTGGTGGGCAAGTTTTTTGGTTTTTTGAAAGAGTGGGTAAGCTTAATTTTTCTTCCAAGATAATATTCAAGTCAAGTCAAGCATACTTAAAAATAATAATAATAATAATGTTGTAAATATGCAGTTTCAAAAAAAAAAAGATAACGTGTTGTAAATAAAAATTAAAATAACAAATAACATAATAGGGTAGAAACAAGATAATAAGTGCATGACATAAATAAATAAGAATAGAAATGAGATGAAGAAGTAAAATAAAATAAGGGAGACATCAGATGAGAGAAGAGAGAAAACGTGAGAGAGAGAGAGAACATGTAATGTTTTTATTGATATTGAAAGAGTAGTAGCAGCACGTTTTTTGCTAGAGAGAGCATATATATATATATATATATATATATATATATAGTGAACAAAGTAAGCTCTTGAGTGGTGGTGGGAAGGACACGTGTGTGAGCAAGCTTGAGCAAGAAGAAATATCTTGAGTGGTGATGGGAAAGCCACGTGTATTATAACAAATAATAATAATAATAAATAAATATTCAAGTCAAGAAAACCACCGTTGAGACAACCTTATAAATAGAAGTATCTGGTGTTGTGATACTTAAAAAGAGATATATGAAAATGGTGGAAGAGGAAGAGGTGGTGATAGTGGGTGCAGGAATAGCAGGGTTGGCGACTGCTGTGGCTCTCAAGAGATTAGGAATCCGAGCTCTGCTTTTGGAAAGAGCAGAAAGCCTTCGATCCACCGGTGCAGCCTTAACTCTCTTCTCAAATGCTTGGCTTGCACTTGATGCTCTTGCTGTTTCTCACAAGCTCACTTCCATTTATTCTCCTGTTGAGAGGTAATTATTTCTTCACAACTTGTTTCAATATTTTATTTTATAATCTAATTTGAATATTGCTGGTTTATTCATCTGCTTGTTTTTTGATGATAAATCAGGGCACTAATAACAAATATACAAACTGGAGCAACTCAAGAAGTCTCCTTCGCTAAAGCTGGATCAAGATCGGTACACCGCAAAACCTTATTAGAGACCTTGGCAAATGAAATACCAATTGATACGATCCGTTTCTCTTCCAAAGTTGCTTCCATCGAAACGCAAACACAAGAAAATTCACCTATTACTATCATACATTTGAGTGATGGTACTGTTATTAAAGCTAAGGTAACTATGCATTTTATTATGGTTTTATAGGTGTCTTGACTCTTGAATAATTACTTGTACAATATCGGATTACATTATATTAATTCTATCACTTGGATAATTAGATGTTGATAGGATGTGATGGGGTGCACTCTGTGGTGGGAAATTGGTTAGGACTCGCAGCACCAGTCGATTCTGGTCGATCAGGGATACGTGGACTGGCTGTGTTTCCTCAAGGCCATGGATTGAATCATGAAGTCAGGCAATTTGTAGATGCTGGCATGAGAGCTGGATTTATTCCTCTTACTGATAAGGATATCTATTGGTTCTATGTTAGTCAATCTCCACCTAATGGTAGTTGGATATTTTTACCATGTATTAAAATTCTTATAAGGAGGAGATTTATCTTCTTTGAATAATTCTCAATTCAGGTATAGTCTTGAAGTTTTTCGTGCGGTCCCAAGGATTATCTCATGTGTGATAATCCGTGTAAATTGATGTTTAACTGATTATCGCATGTGATCATCCTTGGAACCGTATGAAAAATTTCAGATCTGGTCCTGACCAGAGAAGGACCTTGCCTTCTTTTTATTTACTTTTTCTTCATTTTATTCAGGAGAAAACTTAGCTGCAAATCCAGAACTGATACAGAGAGAATTGCTAGAGAATTATGGCAAGCACTTGCCTCCACTGTACCTGGATGTCGTCCGGCATTGTGATCTTTCAACATTGACAAGGGCTCCATTGATGTTTAGGAAACCTTGGGACATCTTGTTTAAGAAACCAAGTAAGGATAACATCACAGTGGCTGGTGATGCAATGCACCCAATGACACCTGATCTTGGACAAGGCGGTTGTGCCGCGCTAGAAGATGCAGTGGTTCTTGGGCAACACATCGGTGAAGTTTTGAAAAAGAAAAATGGAAAGCTAGATTCAAGGGACATTGGTGAAGCTATAGATGGGTATGTTAAGGAAAGAAGGTGGCGTGTGACATGGCTGGTGGCAGGGTCATATTTATCAGGATGGGCTCAACAAGGAGGGTCAAATTGGTGGAGGAAATTCTTTAGAGATGTGGTTTTTTACAGGTTCCTTGTCTCTAAGCTTGTTACTGTTGCTTACTATGATTGTGGGAAACTGCCTAGTGTTTCTATCTCTAGTGAATCGAATACCTCGAGCAAAATAGACTAAGTGTCAAGTATTCCAAGTGCAGGCATAGTATTTAAAAGCTTTTTGTTAGAAGTTCTACCCTTCTACCGAATAAAAACTCTATTTATAAAGATTTGCTTTAAAAGCTTTATTTGAAAAGTCATTCCAAACACACCCTTAGAAGAGTCATGCTACATAACTACAAGAGTAATTGGCACAAATCCCCCCCAAACTATACCAACTTTTACATGTTGCCCCTTAAACTATTTTATTAGGCACTAAACCCCTTGAACTATCACTTATTGGCAGACCAAGACTAAAGATGCCCCCTCAGGGAGGAAAAAACCCAAAAGATTGCCAATAAGTGATAGTTCAGGGGTTTTAGTGCCTAATAAAATAATTTAGGGGGCAACATGCAAAAGCTGGTATAGTCTGGGGGGGATTTGTGCCAATTGCTCTAACTACAATATCATATTGTCATTATCATACTACAAATGGACAAGGTGTGTCTACCATTAGCCTTAGACACATTGAAAAACGGGCCGGACTGCATCAGGAAGCTTGGCCCCGCACAGCACACCCCCTCGTGCCGTGCTTGGGCCCGCCTTCTTGGCATGCCTAGACGGGCCAAGCCCCTAGGCCCGGTCTAGATTTACACCATTACGTTTGTTTGTCGGTTGTGCCACCAAGCTTGCAACCAATAAAAAAATAAAAATAGTTGCAATACCGTATCTGACCGGAGAGAACAGTAGAAGTAAAAGAAAAAGAAATAAAGGTTATTTATCGTTAAAAAGCATACTCCTACAAAGTTGATTTTATAAATACACTGTCACCACACACACACGGAGCTGACTTATAACTTCATTCATGGCCAAAAAAAATCTCAGTTGGATTTCGCAATACGACCAGAGAATTTGACAATGTAATTACAGATAAATTTTACATTGGCAATGGCAGCCCGTGTAATGAGTATTTGATTTCATGCCATCAAAATTGTAATAACTCAAAGCATCTCCAAGTTAAATCCGAAGATTGTCTATATTTTCCATCATCTATCATCATCTCCATCACCAAATCATTCCAACTATCAATCGGCCCAGGCAAGCACCAATGCAGACGGTCAGTTTGAACTTTAGCATTCTTATCCTTCGCAAATGGCTGGAATTGCCTGTATGGCCCCGGGTGACTGTCAGGCCTCAATAAAGAAAGCCGGGTTGCATCTAATAATTTCAAAACCGCCTCATTTTTAGCCGGGGGTTGCTGCAGCCTTCTCGAATTCTTCCAACTCTATATCCCGCATTGCTGTATCTACATCTCTCATGCCCACCTCGCCTTCTTTGAAAGGCACGGTTCTGTTACACGTTCCTCCACTGAACCATTCTCCATTCTCGAAGTGATCGGGGGTGGTGGTTCCAAGGAAAACAAACGCATTGTGCTCTGAACTTGTGACAAAGTTGAGTACTAGTTGGAGTGCTTTGCTGTAGGCATATTCAAATCCCAATATAGTCAAATTCTTTCCATGACAGTTATGGCAGCCTTGGATTGTGTCGTTCTCGTGATATACGGCTGTCTTGAGAAACCATTTCCCTCCAGCAATCACCATGTAATCAAAGTTGTTGTACTGTTCTGTCCATTTCGTATCAAGTTTATCGAGATGGAGCTGGATTTCAGACGAGGAAACTCCATTTATGTCTTCAAAGATATCAGCTCTTAATAGAAATGGGGTCCAAACTACTGAAAGGGTAAAATTGTGAGAGGGAAAGTGCCATCTTTTCGATCTATATTCCTCGTCGTGGTAGACCTCCACTGCTTGATCCACCTGTGGGACATAACAACCAAAAAGTCATGAATTACACCAGGACCAAATTTTTCAACACTTGACAGAATTGAACACAACAAAACACTACATAACCATAACACAACTAGAACAAATGCAGAGAGCTAGATTGACATGTCAGGTTTTGGTAGGACCTAATGTGTTTACATGAACGGTAGAAAATGCGGTGGCCATGGGTTCTACGTGGGGTCTAATTCTAAATCCGGGTCTTCAATTCGATGATAGACAAATCTGTACTCGATAACACAGGACAGGATAAGCCTACCAATACATATCAATGATCAAACCAGGATCCAACCAAAAAAAAAAAAAAATCAAATAACAATGAAAATCTAGACATAGATGTGGTAGGTACCAGCTTGAAAAAAAAAAAAAGACTTGATAACAACTTGAAAGCAGTTGTCTAACCATAAAAGTGGTCGCCGCTGTCCTCCATTATGAAATCGACACTTGATTATTAAGTTGAAACTTAAAATTTCCAGAAGCCAAATTTTTTCAGTAAAACATAAGATCTAGTCTTTAGAAAAATAAGTTGACAGACTAGAACTCAGGTGTTTTCGAGCTTGGGACAAGAATTATTGTGACTGCTATCATTTCAACAAAAGAATTTATGAACTTGCAACAATTTATTTGAGTCAATGACACTTTATCTTTAACTTTGCTTTTCTTCTAAGCGAGCTTGGTTTTCACTGATTTAGAGTACTCAATTAATGTATATAGCACTCAAACTCAATGATGACTATTGACTACCATGCTCAGGCAAGAAAAAAAATAAATGAAAACATCTCAAATTCCCAAAGACTAATGTTATATTGTGTTCTTTGAAAATGTAAAACTTACCTGACTGAGAATGCAAAGCAGTGACTGCACATGGTTACGAGAAATCGAATCACCAACAAATGCCCAAGATTTATTCCTCATCGAATCGAGAAATTTCTCTGGATCAAACTTGGGTAATTCACAATCCCTTGGATTCCACCTCCAGTAAAGGTAACCAGAATCAGGTCTTCCATTCCTCATACAATTCTGATGGCCTTCAATAGCCAGGCAGCTCTCATTTGAGTAAACTGGACCAGATGGGTCCGGTATCCACTCACCGGTAAAAAGATCACATTTTGCTGAAACTACATACATTTTACAGGTTTAGTATCTGTAAGACCCGAATTTTTTCCTCTTTAATAATAATAATAATAATAATAGATAAATAGAAGTGTACTTTGATAGTTGGATTATTAGTACATAACCACTGACTCCTTAAATTGATTATCTTTATCTCAATGTGTAGAGATATTAGGAAATTGAATTTGATTTGTATTTGTATTCTTCTCTTTAAAGAGAGATGAATGAGTTTTTAGGTTAAAACTTTTATATTCTTTTCTACACTTTCTTTTCCGAAATTGATAACTCTCAAAAATATATATATATATAGAAAACTACTATTCTGTAGATTGAGTCAGAGTGTTTTCAAGGTAAAATTCTTAAACTTGTTTCTCTTTAAATATTTATTTACAGCTTTAATCTCTCTCAAAACTCTTTGTTTTATTTAATCATTCAAATATCTCATTAACAAAGATTGGGCCTCTATCAATTGTTCGATTTTAGTTTTTTGGATGGATATGTCATAATGCATGGATTTTGGAGTTCATTAAAGAGTTCAAATTTGAGTGTTAGTATAGGTTGTAATTTTGATTTGTTTCAGTATTGGAGAAGCAATATACTGTGTTGATAATTTTATTTATATTTGTAGATTGCAGTTGATGGTAAATTTTGATATGAGAATATTAGACATTTATATCAACTTGGATTCTAATTTTCGGAATTTTTGGTGGTGATTATCGTAGGAAGATTTTATTTCTAAAATCGGTTACATATGCAGATTTTCTTAACATCAAACTAATTTTAAATTGAAATTTGGGGATGTATTTAAGTCTGATTTTTGGTACTATGGTTTTAGGGTCATAATTGAACCAAGATATAAATTTTCGTGGATTTTAGTGATATATAACTATTTTAAATCTTTGGGTATATTTGATGTTTAAGCCATAATAGTTAGGCTGACAGTCATGATCTCTTGGTGTTGTAGGAATTTTAATTCTCAATTGGAGATGGATAAAATTCTGATTTTCAGTATAGAGATATATTTCTGGTATATTGGTCTATAAATAAAATTTTAGAATTTTTCATAGTTCATAGAGTTGTTAAACTTTGATAAGAATTCTTGTTGGAGGATCGAAATTTATGTTGTCAGGATTAACCCTTGGGTGCTTAGAATATTATAGAAATTCATAGGTGTTTGATAAAATTTTGATATTTTGAGGGAAGTTAGTAATCTGATGTTTAAGTTTATTGACTAAGTGATGTAGCGGAAGCTCTATCGAGAAAAACCTGCAAGGAACAAATTGAAAACAACCTACTAAAGTCCTGTTGATTCGCGAACGAATACCGGAAGATTAGGCTTCAAATTCGTTAATTCACAAAGAATGCCGAAATTGGGAGGAATTAGAGAAACTCTAAATTTTATAATAAAAAAAAGCTGATTTGCCTTTCGGCTTACATCCTTATTTAAAGCAAATAAAACCTAAACCTAAACGTATTCCTTGAAAGACAAGAAAACGAGCCTAAATAGGAAAAATTACCAAAAAAGGAAAAAAAAAAAAACAAGATTAAAGCAAAAACTAATTCTATTAAGAATCCTAAGCACTTCGGAATTGACGGAAGTCGATTCGAACTTAGGAATCTCGATTTATTGTAAAAACGAAACTTTCCTAAAACGGCAAAAAACGGCCTTTTCGGGGCCTAAACGATGGAATTCGGCTAAATTTGGGTATGCCTCACGAGAAAAGCTTGTGACTTTGAAAGGTTCGGCGAGACCTTTCAAAGTCACAAGTCATTCCGACTCCGTCGCCCGAACTAGTAGGATTGAAATGGCTATTTTCCTTGGTTTTTCTCATATCCCACCCCTCCATATAGTCTAATGCCAATTGATCTACTACTGCTGCATCATTCTCCCCATGTTGGAGAAAATTAGTCCTCGAATTTCCTACAGTATCGTCATCAGAGGAGTCTCCATGAAAAGGAATCAAATGCTTGATATTAAACACATCATGAGTACGAATGTGGCTGGGAAGCTTCAGGCGATAAGCATTCAGATTAATTTTCTCTACAATTTCAAGTGGTCCTATCTTCTTAGCAGCAAGTTTATTATAATCCCCCACAGCAAACCTGTCTTTTGTGAGGACTGCCCAAACAAAATCGCCCACATCAAACTCCAAGTGACGTCGTTTCTTATCAGCGGCCAGCTTGTATTTTTCTGCCGCCTGAGACAGATTTTGTTGCACCTGCTTATGGACCTCACGCAACCCTTGGACGAAATCTTCAGCCTTACCATGAATCCTAGTCCTGTTCGGCAACGGCATTAAATCAAGTGGGCTGCGAGGAACCAAAGTGTAAACGACCTGAAAATGACTGAATCCCGAACTCATATTGACAGCATGGTTGTGGGCAAATTAGGCTTGGCTAAGTTTCAGATCCCATGACCGGACATTATCCCCTACCAAACATCTCAGTAAGTCTCCCAGAGCTCGGTTCACCACCTCCGTCTGCCCATCTGTTTGTGGGTGATATGCACTACTAAAATCTAACCTAGTGTTGACCATCTTCCAAAGGCTTCGCCAAAAGTGACTGAGGAATCGAGTGTCCCGGTCAGAAACGATCGACGTCGGTAATCCATGAAGACGGTACACCTCCCGAAAGAACAATTGGGCAGCCTTTACAGCATCAGTAGTTTTTTTGCACGGAATAAAGTGAACCATTTTGGAAAACCGATCAACAACTACATAGATGGAGTCAAAACCCCGCTGTGTTCTTGGTAGTCCCAAGACAAAATCCATACTCAAATCCGTCCATGGTTGGGTAGGGATTGGTAATGGCATGTAAAGACCTGCATTAGTTGCTTTTCCCTTGGACAATTGACAGATCCGACATATTTCAACATACTTCTCTACTTCCTTCCGGATTGTTGGCCAAAAATAAGACGCCTTGACTAGCTGAAGGGTACGATCTCTGCCCACATGGCCCTCACCATGTATTTCCTTAATAATTTGCAGACGCAAACTACTATCGGGAACACAAAGTTGATTTCCCGGAAATAAAAACCCATCCACCAACACAAATTTCAATTTTTCCCCTGCTCGTACAGCAATCATCATCGCAGAAAAATATGGGTCCGAATCAAATAATTCACGAAAAGAGTCAAAACCTGGTACCTGGACAATCATCGTTGATAACAAATTGATTCTTCGACTCAGAGCATCAACCACTTGGTTTGTAACTCCTGATTTATGCTTTAGAACAAATGTAAATTGTTGAAGGTAGGCTGACCACGAAGCATGCCGGGCAGAAATCTTATCTTGGCTATGGAGATGCCGTAATGAATCATGATCCGTGTATAGAATAAATTCACAGTGGAATAGGTAATGCCACCAGTGTTTCACTGCCTGGACCACAGCATAGAATTCTATGTCATACGTGCTGTAACGAACTCGAGACCCTGTCAGTTTCTCACTAAAATATGCTACCGGTTTCCCAGCTTGACTCAGAACAGCTCCGATGCCCACTTTGGAGGCGTCACTATGTAACTCAAACGGTTGAGAAAAATATGGTAAGACAAGTATAAGGGCTGTTGTCAATTTCACCTTAATCTGCTGAAAACCTTCTTCTGCTTCGGTTGTCCACTAAAACTTGACTCCCTTCATACATTCAGTGACAGGAGCCATAATGCTACTGAAGTGCGGAATGAATCGGCGGTAGAATGATGCCAACCCATGAAAACTACGTACCGCAGTGATTGTTTTTGGTCGGGGCCACTGCCTTACCGCCTCTATTTTGGACTCATCCACCTGCAATCCCTCTCCAGAAATAATATAACCCAAAAATAAAACTTTTGGCGTCATAAAAACGCACTTCTTGGCTGCAGCAACAAATCTTTCTCTTCGTAGAACACACAACAGTTCCCGAATGTGTTGAATATGCAGCTCATGGTTTGCACTATAAATCAAGATATCATCAAAATATACGACAACAAACTTACCAATAAATGGTCGAAGGGCTTGGTTCATTACTCTCATGAAGGTGCTCAGCGCGTTCGACAACCCAAAAGGCATGACAAGCCACTCATACAAACCCTCTCACGTTTTAAACGCTGTCTTCCATTCGTCTCCAGGTCGAATACGAATCCGATGATACCCACTCTTCAGGTCCAGTTTGGTAAACACATGTGCCCCACGTAACTGATCCAACAAATCATCCAGTCTCGGAATTGGAAAATGATACCTTACAGTGATCTTGTTAATTGCGCGGCTATCCACGCACATCCTCCAGGTTCCATCTTTTTTTGGTATTAAAAGGGCGGGTACAGCACATGGGCTAAGACTCTCACGGATATGCCCCTTCGCATGTAACTCCTCAACCTGTCTCTGTAATTCTTCATGCTTAGTAGGACTCATACGGTAATATGGCCACTCATAACGAGCCACTCATATAAACCATCTTGTGTTTTAAACGCTGTCTTCCATTCGTCCCCAGGTCGAATACGAATCTGATGATACCCACTCTTCAGGTCCAGTTTGGTAAACACATGTGCCCCACTCAACTAATCCAACAAATCATCCAGTCTCGGAATTGGAAAACGATACCTTACAGTGATCTTGTTAATTGCACGGCTATCCACGCACATCCTCCAGGTTCCATCTTTTTTTGGTATTAAAAGGGCGGGTACAGCACATGGGCTAAGACTCTCACAGATATACCCATTCGCATGTAACTCCTCAACCTGTCTCCGTAATTCTTCATGCTCAGTAGGACTCATACGGTAATGTGGCCTGTTTGGTAACACTACCCCTAGCTCCAAATCGATATGATGTTGAATATCACGTAGGGGTGGTAGTCCCTCGGGTAATTCTTCCGAAAATACATCAGCGAATTCCGCAATTAAAGGAGCTACAGCTTCTGGAACGCTTAATTTTACACTTGCCTCTTTTCCCACCAACACATACACCGTTTCTGATCCCTTTACCTCTAACTCGAATTTTGCATAGGACAGCAAGTTGGCATTATCTCCATGCGACTTCGTCTTCTCCGAAGGTTTGCTTGGCAGTAACACGATCTTAGTTTCTTGAAAAACAAAAGAATAAGTATTTTTGAACCTATCATGATGAACTTTTCTGTCATATTGCCACGGTCTCCCTAACAGCAGGTGACAGGCGTCCATATTCACCACATCACACCACATCTGATCTTTGTAGTTAGACCCCATAGAAAACAAGATTAATGTCCGTTGTGACACGGTTACCTCGCCTCCCTTTTTCAGCCAAGCTAGCCTATACGGTTTTGGATGTTTTTCAGTCTTCACCCCTAATTTTCGCACCGCCTCAGCTGACACAATATTCTCACAACTTCCCTCATCTATTACAAATCGACACACCTTACCAAGAATGGTACAAGTAGACTGAAATATGTTATTTCGAAGCCAATCTCTCTCTTCAGTCCTCGGTGCCAAACAGGTGTTAGGATTATGCTCAATAGCAAGAGTGTAATGTTGTAATTAACAATTTTTTTCATATTAATAAAGTGATTTCTGGTTTAACAAATGGTATAGCATTTATAGTTTAATATTATAATTGTCAAAGTAAATAATCATAAGGTCTAAAGACTATGGGAAAAGAAGAATTGTTCGTACATCTGGATATGTATGTGGTAGACACAATTCTTTAGTTAGTCTTGAATAATGTTCACAACTTAAGTTAAAGGTTGGGCACCTTTATCTTGTTAAAGTTGTAGAATTCTTTTGCTAGCATTTGAGTGGGATCAAATGAGATATGATGAGTCTAAAATCATCGGAGTGTCTTCGAGCAAAAGGATCTAGTGCACTGGGTGCATTGAACTGGATCACAATGAAATACTTTATCTATAACCGTCAGTAGATAAAAGTCTTTTCATTATCAGGACAATCGGAAAGTCTATCTTAATCCTGAGATAAATGATGGACTTATGGTTGCAAGTGATATCATTTGAGTTATCAATGAGTACGATTATATCGCATAGTCTATCCTCGATAGTTTGGTGATATTCATTTGTTAATCGATAGAGGACTTCATTTATAGATATGGACATCGTGGCTCCATTTAATTAAATGAGAGTATAATATCATCATATGGATGTTTTGAGGTAATTGGATATTAAATCTCAACGTTGAGTTTTCGATAGTGTCTATTGAAAACATGGCTTCTGGACAAGTCAAAATATCCAAGTTCAAAACGTGGTTATATGAGTAAATATGGTAACTTGGAGAGTTATAGGCGGTCTATGAACTCTTGGCGATTACTGATATTAATCACGAGGATACACTATCTCCAATATGATTGTCTAGGGTATGAATGAGGAGCATCTTCCTTTTCTATCTTTATTTAAGAGTTCAGTTTTAGCTCTTTAGTGGAATGAGTTAAAATTAATGGATCGGACCTAAGTGAATCATTTGTTGATTGTGATTAGGTTATGTCTATTGAAGCTTAAATTTAGATGGCCCGCCAAGATCCCCAATCCACACGGACTTGCATGGATCACTTGATATATTCTACCGGACCAATTTAAGGGTCCATCTAGAATTGCATTTAATATATTAAGAATATAATTTGCACATTATTTATGTAATGGGCTGCTCAATTATATTAATATATTAATGAAAGACATGTGGGCTTGTTTCTTTTAGTAAGAATGGGTCTGGTTCACATGTGGGCTTTTTATTTAAAGTCCAATGGATTAAATGGAATAAGAAAATAATATTAAGCCCAATTTTATTCAAGTGGGGCAGCAAGGTTAAAGTTTTAACCTAATATATTATTTTGTTTCATTTGTTTTAATTAAATAAGAATTAATTAATTTATTAATTAATTGTTTAATTAAAGAAACAAATCTTTTCTAATCAGGAAATATATTTCCTAAAAGTAAAAGACTTGTTTGATAAGGAAATAAATAATTAATTTTATTTATTTAATCAAATAAGGAGTCTTTTTATTTAGTCAAAAGAATAGAATAAAATATCTATGAGTTAGATTAGGGTTTGAAGTCTAAAAAGTTGAAAAGAATTAGGGTTGAATTTCGGTCACCCTATATAAGTGACATGTTGAAATTCGGCCAACCCTAATACACAACTACATAGAATTCGGCAACCCTAAAGGAGAAAAGAAGCAAAATTCGGCCACCCTATATTATTCTTGCTATAGGATTCGGCCACCACACACATGTGTTCATGAGATTATATTTTTCTTCTTCTTCTTCATTGATAGAGAGTTTTTATTCTACTAAGACAAAAAGGAGTGTTAGATTATTCTTTGATAGTATACTATTTGCTTAATCATTAATAAGCTTGTGTATACGATATCGATCTAGGTTCACGCGAGTTTCGATCATTAGATTGAGAACTCAAAAGTGACCGGAATAATCTTAGACATTCTTTTGATTGTTTTGTGACTAACAAAGAAAAGAAAAGTTTTATTTTGTCCATTCACAGGATTGCAATTCAAAGAAAAGGGAGACCACGCTCCTAGGTGATCCACGTTCGTGCTAGGATTGAAGATCTTACGGATTACCATCGACGTAAGTCAATCGGATCACGCGACAAAAGGTAATCTACTTTTTGTTAATGTATATGCATGTTTAATTAATTAAAGGGTTTAAGGTTCATAAAGGAAAAATTTTTAAAAAGTCACTAAATCTTATTTTTAGTATCGCTTCCGCTGCGTGTACTACTTTTGTTATTTTTCCCTACAATTGGTATCAGAGCCTAGGTTGAACCCTTTTAATTAATTAACGTATATATACGTGGATCTATTTCTTTTTATTGTGATTATGCATGTTTAGAAAGAGATGGCACTCTAGGTATTCAAATATATAATTACATGTGATGTATGGATATTATATATGTTTTATGTGGTTTGTTATTGCTCGATTTTGGCCCTAGATTTTCAATGTAATTTTTGTTTCGGAGTTGTAACAAGAAGGGTGGTCTATTATCGCCATAATTCCTTCTTGGTAGTTGTTAGGTTTTATTTTTTTTAATATGTGCAGTATTTTTTTAGGTTTACTGCTGCAGTTTTTTTTTAAATTAGTATGTGCAGTTTTTTTGTTTGTAAAAATACTGCAGTGAATAAAAAAAAAAAAAAAATTAATACTGCAGTATTTATTATATATATACTGCCGTAATATATTTAGGTCTTGGAGATTCGAAGACACGAAGCAAAACGAAGCAACCGGAATCATGAACGAGCACCGTGCGCACCCTAGGAGTTGATTGGGCTGCGCATGGCAAGCCCATTGCTAGGTGGGCTGCGCACGGCAGCCTTGAAGGCCCTATGGGCTGCGCATGGCAGCCCCTTTGTGGGGTTGTGGGTCGTGCATGCCCATGGGGTTTGGGCCGAAGGATGAGCGTATGGTTGATGGGCCACCTGAAGATCTTGTATTCCTGACATTTGTAATTTACTTGTTTTTCTAGGATGGGCCAAAATTGTTGCTATTTAATTTATGCTTAAATATTACAATATTTGTTATTGTATGATAACATGACATATAGAATAGGAGTGCCACGCATATATCTCTTTTGGTATGAACATGCATTGAATGATTTAGGTATCTAAATTGGCATCTAGATAACTCGGTAAATCATTCTATGGGATTTAATCACACGCCTTAAATAATTGAGTGGGAGAAGGTGTTTTTGTAACACCTATGGCCTCCAAGGTTAGTTGAGCTTTATTATTTATTGGTAATCCCCCCAAGGGGCGTCCATGAATGGAATTTAGCAACATACTTCCTTACAAGGATAGACTAGACAATGGACTCAAACAAGATCTACTCCCCAAGGAGGGATTTTCGTGAGAGAAAATTGAGGGTCGATATCTTGGTAACACACTCAATGTAATTTTATTGATATCCTCCCAAGAGTTCTTGTCAGTAAAATTGCAAGGCTAAAATTGAAAACGCTGGTTGTTATGTTAACAATTAGGTGGGACCTAGTCTAACTAGTAAATGGTGCGAACTCCCAAAGGAGGCGTAATATTTATGGGTGTTAGATCACCGTTGAATTTTATGATTGAGTTATTTATTTAATTCAAGATAAATATTTAAAAGTGCTTTATCATGATTATTTACTTATATATGTTTTGTTTTATTCAGAAATCATGACCCCATCACTTATGAACATCCTGAAAGATAACACTTTAACTGGAGATAATTATGTCACATGGAAAAGGAAAATTGGGTTGTTGCTACAAAGTGAAAAACATAAGTTTGTTCTAACTACTCCTAAACCACCTGCTCCTAATAATGAATCTAGCATAATGTATAGAGATGAGTATGAGCAGTGGAAGACTTCAGATGATATGGCAAAATGTTACATTATGGCCACTATCTCCGACGTGTTGCAACAGCAGCATGAAGGAATGGAGTCCGCTGCTGATATAATGATGTCTCTAGAGGAGATGTTTGCTATGAAGTCTAGGACGACTAAGAGAGAGGCAGTGACTGCTTTTATGAATCTTAGGATGAAACCTGGACAGGCTGTGAAAGATCACATGATGAAAGTCATAGCACATCTCAACATTGCTGAACTGCATGGCGCTGAGATAGATGGTGAGACAAAAATTGATATGGTTGTCAATTCATTGTCAGATTCCTTTGATTAGTTCAAATTGGACTACACTTTGAACAAAAAGGAATACACCTTACAAGGCCTGATGCAAGATGTTCAAAGTGCTGAAAAGATCCTTGTGAAAGGCAAAGGTCAAGAGATTCATATGGTTGGTAAAGTTGCTACTGTTAAGGCCCATCAAAAGGTCAAGAAACAACAGAAGAAAAAGCAACTTGGGCCTATCAAGAAGGAGACCAAGAAAGTAACCAAGATCAAAGGGAAATGCTTCCTTTGTGGTGAAAAGGGACATTGGAAGAGAAATTGCCCAAAGTCCCAGAACAAGAAGGAAGAAGGTAATTTGAATTATCTTGAAACATGTTTTTTGGCTGATTCTACAGATTCTTGGATCATAGACTCAGGAGCCACTAATCATGTTTGTTATTCCTTGCAGGGGTTTCAAGAAAGGAGAAAGCTAAGTAAGAATGAAATCAATTTGCGCTTGGGCAACGGAACGTTAGTGTCTGCAAGTGCAGTGGGAGATATTAGAGTTTATTTGGATTCTAGAAGGCATTTAGATTTGATATACGTTTATTATGTACCTCAATTCAAGAGGAATTTAATTTCAGTTTCTTGTTTGAATAAATTTGGATATTCGGTTACTTTTAATAAAGTTTTTATTATTAGTAAGAATGACAAAATTATTTGCCAAGGTACATTGGAAAACGGTCTATACTTTTTGCATAGAAATATCTCTCACTCGTTAGACACAGAAATAACGGAACCTAATCATAAAAGAGTAAAATTATCAACAGATGAAACCTACCTTTGGCATTTACTCTTAGGTCATATTAACCTTAATAGGATTAAAAGATTGGTATGTGACGGACCTTTGAGTGACTTAAAGGTTGATGATCTACCAACTTGTGAATCTTGTTTGGAAGGTAAAATGACCAAAAGGACGTTCTCTGCCAAAGGTGCAAGAGCCACTGAATGTTTAGGATTGATACACACTGATGTATGTGGACCTATGAGCATTCAAGCTAGAGGTGGATATGAGTACTTCATCACCTTCACGGATGATTACTCGAGATTTGGTTATGTGTATCTCATGAGACATAAGTCGGATGCTTTTGACATGTTCAAAGCATTCAAAGCTGAAGTGGAAAATCAGCTTGAGAAACACATAAAAATCTTGAGATCTGATCGTGGTGGAGAATATCTATCTGGTGAGTTTCAGCAATATCTTATTGATAATGGGATAGTTTCTCAGTTTTCTGCACCAGGTACACCTCAACAGAATGGGGTTGCAGAAAGGAGAAATAAAACTCTTTTGGATATGGTTAGGTCTATGTTGAGTTATTCAACACTTCCTATTTCTTTTTGGGGATATGCTTTACAAACTGCTATATACATTCTAAACGATGTACCATCTAAGTCTGTTCCTAAAACACCGCATAAGTTGTGGACTGGGCGCAAGCCTAGTTTACAACACTTAAGGATATTTGGTTGTCCTGCGCATGTGTTAAAAGGAAAGACAGAAAAGATGGAGTCCCGTTCAGAAACATGTATATTTGTAGGGTATCCAAAAGAAACTAAAGGATATTATTTCTATAGTCCTTCAGACCTTAAAGTATTTGTTTCGACAGATGCTAAATTTCTGGAAAAGGACTATATGAATGATTTTGTGCCTAGAAGTAGAATTGTCCTGAATGAGATGTCAGGAGATACAATTCCACGAGAGGTTACACAACCTAACCCAATTGTCAGTTCCGATCCAACACAAGATCAACAACCTACCATTCCTCGTCGTAGTGGGAGGGTTAGAACACAACCTGAAAGATACATCGGTCTGGGAGAATCAGTGGAGAATCTCCCGGACGACGATGATCCCTATACGTACAAGGAAGCTATGGAGGATGTTGATAGTCGCCATTGGCAAAAGGCAATGCAATCCGAGATTGAATCTATGTTCGATAACAAAGTCTGGTCCCTTGTAGACTTGCCTAAAGGGATAAAACCCATTGGGTGCTAGTGGGTATACAAGAGGGAAAGAGGTATGGATGGAAAGGTGGAAACCTTTAAAGCTAGATTGGTAGCTAAAGGGTATACACAGAAAGAAGGTATCGATTACGAGGAAACCTTCTCTCCTGTGGCCATGCTTAAATCCATTAGGATACTCTTATCCATTACAGCATCTTTAGATCTAGAGATTTGGCAAATGGACGTCAAGACAGCTTTCCTAAATGGAAGTCTTGACGAAAGCATCTACATGATGCAACCAGAGGGATTCATTGAAAAGGGCCAAGTGGATAAGGTATGCAAGTTGCAGAAATCCATATATGGATTAAAGCAAGCATACAGATCCTGGAACATAAGGTTTGATCAAGCTGTCAAAGGTTTTAGATTTATTCAGAATCCTGACGAACCTTGTGTATACAAAAGGATTAAAGGCGACAAGTTGGTTTTCCTAATTCTTTATGTTGATGATATACTACTCATTGGAAACGATGTAGGTGTATTGACATCAGTAAAAGAATGGTTAGCAAATCAATTTGATATGAAAGACTTAGGAGAAGCAAGTTTTATTTTAGGTATCCAAGTAATAAGGGATAGAAAGAATAGAACGATTGCATTATCCCAAGCTTCATACATAGACAAGATCTTGTCTAGGTTTTCCATGCAGGATTCCAAGAAAGGTATGTTACCTTTCAGACATGGAATCAAGCTTTCTAAGGAACAAGTTCCTATGAATGAGCATGAAGAGCAATTCATGAGTAGAGTTCCATATGCCTCGGCAGTTGGAAGTCTCATGTATGCAATGCTCTGTACTAGACCAGATATTTGTTTTGCTATTGGCATAGTTAGCAGGTTTCAATCGAAACCTGGACCTGATCACTGGATGGCAGTCAAGCATATTTTCAAGTATCTTAAGAGAACGAGAGATAATATGCTTGTATACTCTAGAGGGGATTTGGTTCCCGTTGGGTATACAGATTATGATTTCCAATCAGATTCTGACTCCAGAAAATCCACATCAGGGGTTGTGTTTACTATTAGAGGAGGAGCAGTTATATGGAGGAGTATCAAGCAATCTTGTATTGCTGATTCCACCATGGAAGCTGAGTATGTTGCTGCATGCGAAGCTGCCAAAAAGGCTGTTTGGCTCCGCCAATTCTTGATTGACTTGAAAGTGGTTCCTAGTGCGAATAAGCAGATCACTATCTACTGTGACAACAGTGGAGCAGTGGCTAATTCGAAAGAACCAAGAAGTCACAAAAGAGGCAAACACATAGAAAGAAAGTATCATCTTTTAAGGGAGATTGTTCAAAGAGGTGACGTGACGATTACCAAAATCGCGTCAGCAGAAAATCTAGCGGATCCCTTCACAAAGGCTCTACCTCAGAAGAGTTTCGATGGGCATCTAGAGAACATGGGCTTGAGAGATATGACACATTTGCTATAGCGCAAGTGGGAGATTGTTAGGATTATGCTCAATAGCAAGAGTGTAATGTTGTAATTAACAATCTTTTTCATATTAATAAAGTGATTTCTGGTTTAACAAATGGTATAGCATTTATAGTTTAATATTATAATTGTCAAAGTAAATAATCATAAGGTCTAAAGACTATGGGAAAAGAAGAATTGTTCGTACATCTGGATATGTATGTGGTAGACACAATTCTTTAGTTAGTCTTGAATAATGTTCACAACTTAAGTTAAAGGTTGGGCACCTTTATCTTGTTAAAGTTGTAGAATTCTTTTGCTAGCATTTGAGTGGGATCAAATGAGATATGATGAGTCTAAAATCATCGGAGTGTCTTCGAGCAAAAGGATCTAGTGCACTGGGTGCATTGAACTGGATCACAATGAAATACTTTATCTATAACCGTCAGTAGATAAAAGTCTTTTCATTATCAGGACAATCGGAAAGTCTATCTTAATCCTGAGATAAATGATGGACTTATGGTTGCAAGTGATATCATTTGAGTTATCAATGAGTACGATTATATCGCATAGTCTATCCTCGATAGTTTGGTGATATTCATTTGTTAATCGATAGAGGACTTCATTTATAGATATGGACATCGTGGCTCCATTTAATTAAATGAGAGTATAATATCATCATATGGATGTTTTGAGGTAATTGGATATTAAATCTCAACGTTGAGTTTTCGATAGTGTCTATTGAAAACATGGCTTCTGGACAAGTCAAAATATCCAAGTTCAAAACGTGGTCATATGAGTAAATATGGTAACTTGGAGAGTTATAGGCGGTCTATGAACTCTTGGCGATTACTGATATTAATCACGAGGATACACTATCTCCAATATGATTGTCTAGGGTATGAATGAGGAGCATCTTCCTTTTCTATCTTTATTTAAGAGTTCAGTTTTAGCTCTTTAGTGGAATGAGTTAAAATTAATGGATCGGACCTAAGTGAATCATTTGTTGATTGTGATTAAGTTATGTCTATTGAAGCTTAAATTTAGATGGCCCGCCAAGATCCCCAATCCACACGGACTTGCATGGATCACTTGATATATTCTACCGGACCAATTTAAGGGTCCATCTAGAATTGCATTTAATATATTAAGAATATAATTTGCACATTATTTATGTAATGGGCTGCTCAATTATATTAATATATTAATGAAAGACATGTGGGCTTGTTTCTTTTAGTAAGAATGGGTCTGATTCACATGTGGGCTTTTTATTTAAAGTCCAATGGATTAAATGGAATAAGAAAATAATATTAGGCCCAATTTTATTCAAGTGGGGCAGCAAGGTTAAAGTTTTAACCTAATATATTATTTTGTTTCATTTGTTTTAATTAAATAAGAATTAATTAATTTATTAATTAATTGTTTAATTAAAGAAACAAATCTTTTCTAATCAGGAAATATATTTCCTAAAAGTAAAAGACTTGTTTGATAACGAAATAAATAATTAATTTTATTTATTTAATCAAATAAGGAGTCTTTTTATTTAGTCAAAAGAATAAAATAAAATATCTATGAGTTAGATTAGGGTTTGAAGTTTAAAAAGTTGAAAAGAATTAGGGTTGAATTTCGGTCACCCTATATAAGTGACATGTTGAAATTCGGCCAACCCTAATACACAACTACATAGAATTCGGCAACCCTAAAGGAGAAAAGAAGCAAAATTCGGCCACCCTATATTATTCTTGCTATAGGATTCGGCCACCACACACATGTGTTCATGAGATTATATTTTTCTTCTTCTTCTTCATTGATAGAGAGTTTTTATTCTACTAAGACAAAAAGGAGTGTTAGATTATTCTTTGATAGTATACTATTTGCTTAATCATTAATAAGCTTGTGTATACGATATCGATCTAGGTTCACGCGAGTTTCGATCATTAGATTGAGAACTCAAAAGTGACCGGAATAATCTTAGACATTCTTTTGATTGTTTTGTGACTAACAAAGAAAAGAAAAGTTTTATTTTGTCCATTCATAGGATTGCAATTCAAAGAAAAGGGAGACCACGCTCCTAGGTGATCCACGTTCGTGCTAGGATTGAAGATCTTGCGGATTACCATCGACGTAAGTCAATCGGATCACGCGACAAAAGGTAATCTACTTTTTGTTAATGTATATGCATGTTTAATTAATTAAAGGGTTTAAGGTTCATAAAGGAAAATTTTTTAAAAAGTCACTAAATCTTATTTTTAGTATCGCTTCCGCTGCGTGTACTACTTTTGTTATTTTTCCCTACAACAGGTACGTCGCAACATTAGCATTGTTCCAGTGTCACCATCTACCAGTTCCTCACTCACCACTTCCTCTGCAACTGATTGCGAGTCTTCACCTATTTCCGCATCTTCATCGTTAAATTTTACCGGATCAATAAACAATACCTTCTTGGTTGACCTCTGACACTTAAACAATTTGTGACCCGTTTCTCCACATCCGAAACACCGAAATCCGCCCGTGGTTGTCCTAGGAGTTGGAACGCTATTTGTGGGGTTTCGTTGCCCAGAATTCGAACTGCCACTAGCACTAACACCTTAACGATTTCCAGTATTTTCGCTGGTACTACTTGCCCTGTTTCTACTGCTCGGTCCTCCTCTGAAATTCAAAAACTGCCCGTTGCCAGATTTTCGAGACAACGTCTTCTCCAATTGTAAAGCTCTCTGATGTGCCTCTGTCACCGTTACTGGATCAAAAAGATTAATCATATCAAGGATTTGCGTTCGCAATCCTCCACAGTAGCGCAACACCAACTGATCATGTGTTTCTTGAATTTCATTTCGCACCAACAATTGATAGAACTCCGTGGTATATTCATCAACAGACCTCATGCCTTGCCGCAAATTCTGTAATCTCTGGTACATCAACCTCTGAAAATTGTGGGGTAGAAACTCAGCACTCAACTTTCGTTTCATCTTCTCCCAGTCAGAAATTTTGGGCTTTCCCGAACGATTCCTAATGAGTTTAAGCTGCTGCCACCATGCCGCTACTCGACCCCGGAGTCTTATGGCCACTAATGCCACCTTCTCTTTCTCAGGAACTCTCTTGAATTCTAGGATTTCTTCAACGATTCCGATCCACTCCAAAAACTCCTCCGGCTGCATGCTTCCGTGGAATTCTGGAACCTCTATCCGCATCCCAGACTCTCAACGCCTGATGTCTTCAACCTTGTCATCAGCCCTATCATCAGTTGCAGGTGCCCTTTGTCGGTGATGTGGTTGCGGATTCTCTTCTCCTTCGTCACTGTCAGTACTCATTTCAGGATTTAAGGCCTGAAAAGGGTTTTGGTTGGCTCTCATCGTCGCGAACTGCACCGTTAATTGCTCAACCTATCGCTCCAACTGTGCCACGCGGTCACGTTCGATGGCTAATTCTACAGGAATCTGGTCTGAACATCTTCTCGGCAGCATGATGATGTCCCGAACGAACACGACTCTGATACCAAACTAATGTAGCGAAAGCTTTGTCGAGAAAAACCTGCAAAGAACAAATTGAAAACAACCTACTAAAGTCCCGTTGATTCGCGAACGAATACCGGAAGATTAGGCTTCAAATTCGTTGATTCACAAATAATGTTGAAATTGGGAGGAATTAGAGAAACTCTAAATTTTATTTTTTTAAAAAAACTGATTAGCCTTTCGGCTTACATCCTTATTTAAAGCAAATAAAACCTAAACCTAAATGTATTCCTTAAAAGACAAGAAAACGAGCCTAAATAGGAAAAATTACCAAAAAAGGAAAAAAAAATGAGATTAAAGCAAAAACTAATTCTATTAAGAATCCTAAGCACCCCGGAATTGACGGAAGTCGATTCGGACTTAGGAATCTCGATTTATTGTAAAAACAAAACTTTCCTAAAACGGTAAAAACGGCCTTTTCGGGGCCTAAACGATCGAATTCGGCTAAATTTGGGTATGCCTCACAAGCAAAGCTTGTGACTTTGAAAGGTCCGGCGAGACCTTTCAAAGTCACAAGTCATTCCGGACTAGTATGATTGAAATTGCTCTTTTCCTTGGTTTTTCTCATATCCCACCCCTCCATATAGTCTAATGCCAATTGATCTACTGCTACTGCATCATTAAGTTTTGAAATATTTTGAGGCCTTTAAGATTTTTGAATCACTAACGTTTGTGCACTAATATCTGTTTTACTGGAATTTCTACAATAAAATGAATAAAAATGCATCTTCTTTAAAGAAGCGGAGTCAGATTTCTTTTATTTGGTTATTTTGATTGAAGGATTGTTATTCTAAATGTTTAGGTTCTGCGTGTGACTTTCCTATATCGTTAGTGAAGCATTAAACTAGTTATCTTCCAAGGTAAGTGGTTTTTGCGTAGTATGTGGTTGCAAAAAAAAAGAATTATATTTTTCTTATGAAATAAATTTAATTATTATATTATTATGTTCTGAAACAATTTTTATATATATATATATATATATATATATATGCTTATACTTATGTAAACTCATATTTTTCTACTTATATATTCGTTACTTTTATTTATCCAATTCTTTAAATGAGTTTTGCCTTTACTTGAACTCTTCTTTAAAAGTTCATATGTTCTGTTCTTTTATGCTTTAGTAATGCAAATGTATTATTATATAGAGGAATTGGTGGAAAATGTCACTTTTTTAAACTGATTTGGTGACAAAGTCACCACTTTAATAACTTAAGTTTAAAAGGCACTAAAGTAAGTGATTTCCAAAAATGCCCTTATTTTACTCATTATCTTCTTTCTTACTTTGAAGTTTTCAGAGATTTTTTTTTTAATCTTCCTTTTTTAATAGACCTCCAATGGAGGTTGAACACCATAACATTATCAATTCATTTTCATTGGATAATTAATTTTGTGGCGCTATGCAGACGCATTCGGGGGTAGATTTTTTTGATTTTGAAGTAATGTATGAAAAGGCTCGATTACAAGTCTCGGACAACATATGAGAAGTCTCGGAGACCGTTTACAAACTCTCGGAAAACTCTCGGAAATAGCTTTAAAATTCTCGGAATTGGAAAAAAAATGAAAATCTCGAAGACCCTTTACAAACTCTCGGAAAACTCTCGGAAATAGCTTTAAAACTCTCGGAATTGGAAAAAATTGAAAACTCTCGGAGACCGTTTACAAACTCTTGGAAAACTCTCGGAAATAGTTGTAAAACTCTCAGAATTGGAAAAAAAATGAAAACTCTCAGAGACCCTTTACAAACTCTCGGAAAACTCTCGGAAATAGCTTTAAAACTCTCGGAATTGGAAAAATTGAAAACTCTCGGAGACCGTATAAAATCTCTCGGAAAACTCTCGGAAATAGTTTTAAAACTCTCGGAGATCCAAAATTTAAAACTCTCGGAAATCTCTCGGAAAACTCTCGGAAACCGTTTCAAAACTCTCGGAAACTGTTTCAAAACTATCAGAAATCTCTCGAAAACTCTCGGAAAAAGCTTACAAACTCTCGGAAAAAGTTGAAAAAGATTTCTTTCCACGTTTTTCTTTCCAACTTTTTTTCTTTCCACATTTGAAACACACAAACTGCCAAAATGAGGGTATTTTTGTCCGGACACAACAATAGGTGTCTTTTAAACTTAGATTATTAAGTCACTGACATTCTCCCAAAAAGAGGCCCAAATAGTGCCATTTAAATTTTGAGCTCTATATGCCATTTAAATTTTGAGCTCTTATTATATACATATTTTGAAAGTAATGTTTTAGCTCAATGTCAGTGGTAAATGAAATGTAATGTAATGAAATGGTGATCACTAGTGAAAATGAAAATGCAGCGCGCGCGACAAATGAAATGTTATGATTTTGGTCTTGTACCAATTTCTGAAATGTAAATGGCTGGGTCACCGGGGGTATTGGTGACACTACTTGACTTGAGCTTATTATTATGAAATATTATTAATCATTATCGTACAATGAAAATGTTACTTTAATTTTACAAGTTTACTTGTATATGAATATTTGATTTTTGCTTTTATGTACTCTTTAAAAGCTTTTGGTATTTCTTATAAATGTTTTCGAATGCGTATTATGCAATGCTTATTGAGTTGACAGCTCACCCCTTGTCATTTAACATTTTGCAGACAGATATTCTTAAGAGCTTACCGTTAGGGCGATAGACTTGGAATTGGAAGTGATTGAGATTTTTACAATGACTCCCTTTGATTTTGTTACTTAGAATTTGAAGTCAGGATTCTCGGAATTGTTTACATTTCCTTTAGATCGATTTGGACCTTATTGTTGGATGTATTTGGAGATATATTTACGTTGGAGAATGATTTATTTAGAGGTATTTTATAATTATTAATTTTCTTTGGTGAATTAATTTATGGTTTATGATAGAACATTCCATATCAAAGTGCTTGATTACTCTTTGAATTTTGGGGTGTTACAGTATCAGCACCAATTGATGGAGATTAAATGGAGATACATACATGTAAGCTAAGAATTTTAAAACCACAATGCAAAGAAGTACTCTGATCACAATACAACTTACTAAATTTGATTGTGATTTAGTGTCCGTTTGGGGGAGCTTGTCTACTGGCTAAAAGAGCTTTTTTAATTAAAAAAGCTCTTTTCAATTTTTTTCGTGTCGTTTGGTTGACACTCCAATAGAGCTTTCGACAATTAAAAAAGCTGTTTTACGTCTACTTGAAGAAGCTCAAATTTTAGGCTTTTCCAAGTAGACTTTTTTGAGCTTTTTTAAAAAACATTAAATGTCTGATATAACCCTATCATATTTTATTAATTACACAGTATCTTTTTAAAACCCTAATCAAATATTTTTTTTACACGTTAAACACTACTTCTCAACAATAACGTGATGACTAGATAGATTGTCACGATGTTTCATAGACAATCTGTACCTATCTTAAAATTCTGTGCTCAACTTTAACTTGACCAAGTGAAATTGCAAAGCAAATTAAAATGTTTTTGAAGAAGAAGGCATTACAATACATTTCCAAGAAGACTTCAAATTCTGAACTTTTTTTTTTTTTTTTTTTTTGATGGAAAGGGCACCTGAAAATCTGGAAAACCAGATCCAGGGCAAGGTTACAACCATAACTGGGACTCCACAAATAAAGCTATTTGAGCACAAGCCCAGAACAGAGTCCCACAACGGGAGAAAAACGCCCACACAGAGGTGGGATTACAACCAAAATAGTAAACTAAACAAACTGGAAACACAAAGAAACGAGCTGAAACCCATCCGGAGGAGAGACCAGGCCGCCGGAGAAGACCCACCAGGATGCCGCCGACCAAGCAGAGACGTCGGAGATGCCCGATCGAAACCCCAAACCACCATACCAATCAAACCTCCACCAGTTCCGATGCCCGTCGCCGCAAAGCATAAAACTGACCAAGCCAAACACCAAGATCAATGAAAGAGGACGCCGAAGCTGCCGGCGGTGTCCCGACGGAGAGGACGGGGTCGGACGAGCTTCAAGACCACCGATCGAGACTGCTCACGCCGAATCACACCAAATCTGGCCAGATCCAAGAGGATCGGCCGATCTAACAGCTGCCGTCGTCGCCTGGACAAAACGTCCGGCCCGGTGACGCGAGAGAGACTTCCAGTCGACGGACAGGGCCGTCGTAGCAGCCGCCGGTGTCCCCCTTCTGATCGGGAAAGCCTAGCATGGGGAAGAAGAAGATCGCCCTCCGGGACGACATCGCCGCCGGCTCCCGCTGCCACAGCTAGAAACCGGCGACGGAAAAGCTAGGTCGGTTAGGGTTTTGAGTTGGGAGAAAAGAAGAGAGATAAAGAAGAGGTCACGTCGACACTTCAAATTCTGAACTTACACTGAGAACATCAACCATTGAAAATTGAAAAATTAAATGCATGAAAAATAATACAAATAACAGTGGCACCTCATGACATTATAATATCCATAAATAATCAGTGAAATATTGACCTGAGAGCAAGAACTCAATACTACATAAACTTAAACAAAGCAGGAGACGGCAAAGTTCTTAGAGATTCCTCACAAATTACAATCAGTATAAATCATTAGCATTTTGCACACCTTGGCTGACATCCATACCACGATCAACAATATCTCTTGGGGGTCTGTATCATCATGGGATAAAAAAGACTCAACATTATCATCAAGGGATCCGTCCTCTACAAATCAATCCATATAATACAGTTTTTTTCAAAAACATAAAATAAAAAAATAATAATAATAATAATAATAATAATAATAATAAAAAGATATGTTCTCATAATCTTTATATTTATTTGATGAAGTGTTAAATTCTTTTATATATATCTTTTTTGGTAATTCTATCATTTAAAAGAGCTTTTAAATTTTCTTTCACCAAACGATCTACGGTTTAAAAGAGCTTTTTTTAATTGACAACCAAACGACCAACATCTACTCCCTGAAAGCTCTACTTGTGGAAGCTCTACTTTAAAAAGATCTACTACAAAAAGCTCTACTAGAGAAGCTCTCCCAAACGGACTCTAAGTTTCGAGTAATCCAAGTGCAGGCATGATATTTAAAAGCTTTTTGTTAGAAGTTCTACACTTCTACTGAATTAAAACTCTATTTATAAAGATTTACTTTAAAGCTTTATTTGAAAAGTCATTCCAAACACACCCTTACAAGGGTATGCTACATAACTACAATAGTACAATCTCATATTCTCATTATCATACTACGAATGGGCACAGAGTACCTACCGTTAACCTAAGACACGTTAAAAAACAGGCCGGACCGTGTCAGGAAGCTTGGCCCTGCACGACACACCCCTCATGCTGTGCTTGGGCCGGCACAGCCCAATGCCAGGCCCGCCAAAGCATACTCCCACAAAGTTGATTTTATAAATACACTGTCACCACACACACACACAGCTGACTAATAACTTCATTCATGGCCTAAAAAAACTCAGTTGGATTTCGCAAGACGACCAGAGAATTTGACAATGTAATCGAATGAGATATAATTACAGATAAATTTTACAGTGGCAATGGCAACCCGTGTAATGAGTATTTGATTTCATGCCATCAAAATTGTAATAACTCAAAGCATCTCCAAGTTAAATCCGAAGATTATCTATATTTTACATCATCTATCATCATCTCCATCACCAAATCATTCCAACTATCAATCGGCCCCGGCAAGCACCAATGCAGACAGTCAGTTTGAACTTTAGCATTCTTATCCTTCGCAAATGGCTGGAATTGCCTGTATGGACCCGGGTGACCGTCAGGCCTCAATAACGAAAGCCGTGTTGTGTCTAACAATTTCAAAACCGCCCCATTTTTAGCCGCGGTTGCTGCAGCCTTCTCGAATTCTTCCAACTCTATATCCCGCATTGCTGTGTCTACATCTCTCATGTCCACCTCGCCTTCTTTGAAAGGCACAGTTCTGTTACACGTTCCTCCGCTGAACCATTCTCCATTCTCGAAGTGATCGGGAGTGGTGGTTCTAAGGAAAACAAACGCATTGTGGTCTGAACTTGTGACAAAGTTGAGTACTAGTTGGAGTGCTTTGCTGTAGGCGTATTCAAATCCCAATTCTGTCAAATTCTTTCCATGACAGCTATGGCAGCCTTGGATTGTGTCGTTCTCATGATATATGGCTGTCTTGAGAAACCATTTCCCGCCAGCAATCACCATGTAATCAAAGTTTTTGTACTGTTCTGTCCATTTCGTATCAAGTTTATCGAGATGGAGCTGGATTTCGGACAAGGAAACTCCATTTATGTCTTCAAAGATATCAGCTCTTAATAGAAATGGGGTCCAAACTACTGAAAGGGTAAAATTGTGAGAGGGAAAGTGCCATCTTTTTGATCTATATTCCTCGTCATGGTAGACCTCCACTGCTTGATCCACCTGTGGGACATAACAACCGAAAAGTCATGAATTACACCAGGACCAAATTTTTCAACACTTGACAGAATTGAACACAACAAAACACTATATAACCATAACCGTAACCCAACTAGAACAAATGCAGAGAGTTAGATTGACATGTCAGGTTTTGGTAGGATCTAATGTGTTTACATGAACAGTGGAAAATGCGGTGGCTATGGGTTCTACGTGGGTCTAATTCTAAATCCGGGTCTTCAATTCGATGATAGACAAATCTGTACTCGATAACACAGGACATGATGAGCCTACCAATACATATCAATGATCAAAACAGGATCCAACAAAAAACATATTCAAATAACAATGAAAATCTAGACACAGATGTGGTAGGTACCAGCTTGAAAAAAAAGACTTGATAACCACTTGAAAGCAGTTGCCTAACCATAAAAGTGGTCGCCGCTGTCCTCCATTACGAAATTGACTCTTGATTATTAAGTTGAAACTTAAAATTTCCAGAAGCCAATTTTTTTCAGTAAAACATAAGATCTAGTCTTTGGAAAAATAAGTTAACGGACTATAACTCGGGTGTTTTCGAGCTTGGGACAAGAATTATTGTGACTGCTATCATTTCAACAAAAGAATTTATGAACTTGCAACAATTTATTTGAGCCAATGACACTTTATCTTTAACTTTGCTTTTCTTCTAAGCGAGCTTGGTTTTCACTGATTTAGAGTACTCAATAAATGTATATAGCACTCAAACTCAATGATGACTATTGACTACCATGCTCAGGCAAGAAAAAAAATAATGAAAACATCTCAAATTCCCAAAGACTAATGCTATATTGTGTTCTTTAAAATTTGAAAACTTACCTGACTGAGAATGCAAAGCAATGACTGCACATGGTTACGAGAAATCGAATCACCAACAAATGCCCAAGATTTATTCCTCATCGAATCGAGAAATTTCTCTGGATCAAACTTGGGTAATTCACAATCCCTCGGATTCCACCTCCAGTAAAGGTAGCCAGAATCAGGTCTTCCATTCCTCATACAATTCTGATGGCCTTCAATAGCCAGGCAGCTCTCATTTGAGTAAAGTGGACCGGATGGGTCCGGTATCCACTCACCGGTAAAAAGATCACATTTTGCTGAAACTACATACATTTTACAGGTTTAGTATCAGCACCAATTGACGGAGATTAAATGGAGATACATACATGTAAGCTAAGAATTATAAAACCACAATGCAAAGAAGTACTCTGATCACAATACAACTAACTAAATTTGAATGTGATTTAATATGTTCTTATAAAGACAAATGATTTACTATTTATTGCAGAATAATTTGGAAGTCAATCTAAAAGTAGACGAGTTTCTGGATTTCCAACCTACCAACATAGATAGCTAGTTCAAAAATCCAACTCATTTTTCATCCGATACATTCAATTACATTGTTAATAGCCGTCAAAGTAGCTCATTATAGAAGCACCATCTTCAAAAATGACAGTGACTACTTTTCCATCTGTCATTTTTGAAGATGGTGAATCAATAGAAGCACCATCTTCAAAAATGACAGTAAAATTAGAAAGAATGGACTGAAAAAATCCAAAAAATTATAAATTTCCAGATTGACTAAGGAAAAAAAAAAAAAAGAATCCCCAGTTCCTCATTTTGATTTGTATTGAAAAATAATAATAATAATAAAAAAAATAAACAGAAACATAACTTTACTTACCATTATCAGATATTTGGGTTTCATTATCATCAGGAACTGGTTCTTGGACAGGCAAGGCAGCAACCTCAGGAGACTCTGTTATGGTCTCTTGACTCTGTTCTTCATTTATCTGTCCTTGAGTCTCGACAACAGAGGAAAATCTAATTGAATCAGAAACCAAGAGACGAAAAGCGAGGCCTATCAACAGAAACGAGACTGCAAACTTCACATAGACATGATTGTTCTTGTTTTTATAAAATGTTAATGGGTTCAAATCAAACCTCATTTCCTTCACCATTTGGTGTCAAACAAACCAAAAAAATTTAAAAATCTCTCAAGAGAATAGAGAGAGAGAGAGAACTGAACTGAACTGAACAGAACAGGTTTGTGGTTAACAACCCCAAACGTGGGTTTGGCATGAAATGTTTTAGTTTAGATTGTTTGATTAATCATTTTATTAGGTGGATTATCATTATATTGAGTGTAATTATGTCAACGTATGAATTTATTACAAGGGCGTGTCTTGTTGTCTGTACACTTCTTTGTTGGTGTGTGTCAAATACTTGAAATGTGAATTGTTATGAATTATGATGACCAGAGAGAGAGTGATGCGTGTCTCTGCTCTCTGGTTTTAGGCTCCGTTAGGTTGCTGGCACGAGAAAATATGTGTTTTGTCATGCATGACAATAATAATAAAAAATATATTATAAAATAATAATAATAATAATAATAAAACTCATAAGGGTAACTCCAATGTATTGCACATTTATTTGCACCGAACTCTATTCTAATTCAGAGTTAAAAATAAATCTTTTAGGAATATATTTACACTAAATTTTTTTCCATCAACACTAAATTTCACACCAAAAAAACATCTTTAAAGAATATTCTCTCAATAAATATTTAAATTAAAAGTCTATTTTAATATATAATTAATAAGTAAATTAAATATGTATATCAATATTGGTGTCATTTTAAAGATCTTAACGATATCTTTCTAACGGTATATTTTTTTTAGAATACATATCATTGGAATTAAGTATAGAAGGGTTAAATTAGAGATTTTAAAAAAAAAAATTAAAATATTGATTTAACAATTAAAAAATTTTTAAAATAAAAAATAAAAGAGTTGGTGCTGTCAACAGTGAGCACCAAGTCTAGTGCACTATTGTTCAATAACACAATTTTTTTTATTTTTTTTATTTTATTTTTGTGAATTGTAATTTCGCGTATGGTTAAAGTGCTCTCTGGCCAAGTCAGATTCCACCTTGAAGTTTAATGCTGTGTGAATAAGCCTCGTTCAACACTAAATTACATCGGACGGTCCTATAGTTTCCCCGGACTATTGCCATCCAATTTTCTATTTGTTTTGGTCACGTATGCTAAGAAACTAGGACGAGAACAAAATGTATAAAAAAAAAAATGGTAAAATATATTATTAATAGAGATAAAAAGGAAACATAAGCAGAAATGAAAAGAATAAGTGTCAATTGTAGTATGTTGTCGTTCTCTGATACATCTGTTTCAAGTTACCAAATAAACAAATACAGAATATCTAAATTGCACATGTGACATGTTATGCTCCTCTCAAACTTTAAATCAAAATTCTAATTTAGCACAGCTGGCTGGATGCTCTTTAATATATATAACACATCAATGGTGGACCACTCATTTTATTACCCCTATCTTCTTCAAATTAAAGGTAAGGCCAACCTTTATGGCTTTATGATTATTATTATTATTATTTTTTGCAATATGGATTTTAATTATAATTTTTTTTCGTCAATAAAAGGCTTCTGGGTGTACCAAAAGCTTTGGTATTGGGTCAATATCAATATTTTTTTTATTTTTTTTACACAAGAATATCAAATTATCAATGGACTAAAACCGACACACATACTTCTTCTCCAAACTTCCACGCAAAATTATATAATTTTCTTTAAACATGATTTGAACAAGCTTAGATTTTTATTCTTTAAACATGATTTGAACAAACTTAGAATTTTATTCGTTTGTTGATGTCGGGCGTCTTTTTGTTTTTCTTGATGTTTTTGTTTTTTTGTGTGGCTTGCACATCACTTTTTTGATTGGGGATTTGCTCTCGGTGTTTTTGTGGCTGGTTTGACTTGTGTTACACTTTATTCTCTTCTTTTATTATTTATATAGTTCTGAATACTGCCTAGGGTTTTTCAGCATATCTGTTTTTCCCCTTGATCATTACAATTTAAAAAAGAAAAAACAAAACAAAACAAAACAAAAAAAAAGTTTAGAATTTTTTTTTTTTTTTTTTTTTTTTTTTTTTGGGATGGATCGAGACATTTAAACAAACCTCATGAGATTGACCGTTCCCACGTTATAGAAATGTACATATTTTATTTGAACGATTAAACTAATCGACACGAGACAATCATAATAATAGAAACAGCTTAGCAGGTTGATATTCTATTGAAAGTGTCACGATTGGGCAGATCTTAAGGAGGGAGAGTGAGATTATCTTGTTGAATTAATTTAATAGAAGATGCCACTCTGTTCAATAATGGAGTCTGCTGGTGATACTAACTCAAAACACCATTGATTTAAGTCTCATTCACTTGCGTGTGTACTAATCAGGAATCGTTTAAGTTCATGCTGTTATGATTAGTAAATGTGCCTGGAAACTCTCGTATAATTTCTATGAAAAACTTGGGGACCCTGGAAACCAAAATCTGTTAAATGAAAAGAAATTTAAGAAAAGTAGAGCTTTTTTCATTTTATTGGAAGACAGATCTCAGCTCTTGATTGGAAATACTGTCACAAACTTTATTAATGCATGTCATTTCCAATATCAATGATGACTGATAGAATCTAAGAACTTTGCAAGAAAAGCAGCAATGTTCTTCAGGAGGGTCAGGTTGCAGAAATCAGAATGAGAAAGCAATTCCTACTTTTCCAGGCGCTAGCTTCACATTAGTGAGTCCCACTGACCCACATGAGTTTCGTTCGATAAGGCCATTTAAATTGTAAAGGGCCATCCTCCTTACAAAGTTGAGTACCAGAAAAATCAATCATTGCTTCTCCATACAAAATCTCTTTAGAAATTCGGACAAAATATATGAGAACTCAATCTATCTATGTGTCCCCTCAGAAATCAGAATCAAATGTGGTTTGGCTGCAACTTTGACAAACATTTTAGACCTTTGAAGTGGATTCAATAACTAAGAAGAATGATTGATTCATTGATCATAAACACAAAGGAATATGAGATGCTGAAAAAAATTACACACTGGATCATATACAAAGGCAAAACACTAGCAGAAAACCACATAGAATGTGCAACATTCACAACTAGAATAACTTGAATATTAAACTTCCAAGTAACTTTCATATATCAAGGGCATACCAAATGTGCAACATCTTTATCATTCCACCACTGTAAGAAAAACATCATGGCTCCTCCCGATAAATTTGCCGCAGGATGGCAAAACCAACATTGAATTTTCATTTTGCAGCTGCTCGTGAAGCTTTCATGCCGAATCCATGCTTTACCTTCTCAACTCTGTCCAGAAATGGCAAGTTAGTGCTGCTTATAAATATCATATAGCAACGCTATGACAAAAAGTAACAAATGCACAAGGGTTCATTCCTACAATTCCGATCAACGCTATGATAAAAGTAAATTATCAAACTTGTCCCTAATGCCGTGAGGTATAAGGCTTCCGGAATGAAGTTACAAATCAATTACCACATGTTGAGCTAGAGGTGACAAACAGACTGCTAAAGTGCGTGAATATAGAAGCTAAGTCCTAGAATAATTAATAGCAAAAGTAAATGGGCAGATATTAGGCTCTTACGTTGGGGCAAGTTTTCCGAGACTATCTAGCTCTTCACCAGTGTCCTCATCCAAGACTCTACCAGAAATCTCAACTATGAAAGATCTATCCCGGGCAGCTGGAAGCCCCCTGCTAGAAAGTAAATCCAGATCTTTTTGGTGAAGCTCTCTTCCATTAACAAAAACACCAGTAGTTCCACCAGCACAATTCTCTGGCATAGGATAGTTGAGTTCTTCAATAAATGGCTGCAAGAGAAACAACATTTTTTCACAAATACATATATGAAAATAAATACGATAACCAACACCGTTGCAATATTATTGTCATCAGAACGGATCTTACTGGAATTATGCCAAGACAAGGCCCACCCATGACACCCCAAAATCCAGCCCGGAAATCGTACCTGGTTCATACACAGCAAAAAGGAAACCCTTTAATGGAACTGAAGTATAAGAAATGAGTATATTGCTCCATACTTGCCTTGCAAAATAAAGAACTTGCAAATTTCCATGTTTAAAAATTACTGTG
Source organism: Acer saccharum (assembly GCA_030490815.1). Taxonomy (NCBI): domain Eukaryota; kingdom Viridiplantae; phylum Streptophyta; class Magnoliopsida; order Sapindales; family Sapindaceae; genus Acer; species Acer saccharum. The sequence goes on from CM059870.1 coordinate 40,881,944, forward strand.
AAGGCTATAAAGCTTAACAGATTCAAATTAGAACAATGTATATCTCAAACAAATCCAATCGCTTGTTAAATCTTTTGTCCACATGGGTGCATGAAATGGACAAGTATATGCCCATCTCAAAGATTAAATAATATACTCATATGACAGATAAAATTTATAGCATGCCATTTAGGAATAAAATTGATTCAACAGGTGCATTTTTTCACGTGCTTACCAATATTGTCCAGGATGAATTGGTCCTGCCGACTTCTCAGCCTTCTTGACCAAACGATCTGGTAGAGGATGCCCATTTACTGAAATATTACTTTTGCCACGCTCTTCAGTTTGGTTAGATCTTGAGAAATCTTTGAAGCTCTTCTTGATAATATTTGAGAAAAACGACTCACTCCCTTTATTGTTTCTTGGCAGATCATCTTCTTTTGTTGTATCCCCTGAATCTTGAGACATCCCGGTATTAGAGTACTCATTTAATGATACCTCCATTTCAGTTGCCAGTGATGCCTCTTTTAATGAATTTTGTCTTGTGGCAACCTTGTTTGGTATCAATTTCTCTTGATCTGTGCGGTTACTTCGGTTTCCCTTCTCAAATCTGTTCACTGCATGATTATTAGCAGAGAAATCAAAATGCTCTTGAAGAGGAGAACCAGGAAGTGGAGAAACAGTAGCTTTAATTGGCTGCTGAACTGACTTTGCGACCTCTCTTTGAACAATGAGAACATCTGGACTAGTTTCATCCTCAGAGGTACTTGGTGATGAAGAATGAAAGCTTTGCATCTCCTGAGGCTTGCCCGAGTTCAAACCCTGTCCCGCAGATAAAGAAATAGGTTCTCTATCCAGTGCATGAAAGTCATAACCAGAATTATCATAATCATCAGATGAAAAATTAGCACTAATCCGGTCAAAACGGCCAAGGGAGCGCGAAGTATAATCCCTCAAAACCTCATTTGAGCTATCATCATCAGCCTCCATGGAAATTCCATTTGTTCCAGTTTCAACAGAAAGAACAAGCTTCTTGTCAATGACGGAGTAATCAATCACAGTAGAACAGGTCCCACACTGCAACTTTTGTTTATTTTTAACCAAAACTTGAGCTTTCTTGGGCAGTTGCAGGAGCTCAAAGCAATTATTGCATATTATAAATGGGGCACCACCTGCAATGGGACGGCAACGGCGACCAGCACTGGCTACTACCACCCTTCGAGGATAGCAGCGAACAATACCACCCATGTCAGAATTAAGGTCACTAGGCCATCTCGTGTGGGCTTGTGGACCACATAAATTCGATGGAGGAACAGCAGCCCTAAAATTATGAACACGTGGAGCAAACGGCCCAGGATTTTCATGATGGTACATCATAGAATTGTTTGGTTTATTGCTAAATGCAGTGGGTTGTAAGACTCGTTGATGTTTGTCATAACAACGGTAACAAGAGCAAGAAGGATGGTGGTACATTGGATTTTGCTGGTATGACTCAAATGCATCATGATTTGAATCCGCATACTGTCCAGAAAAGTAAGGATGAGATGATGGTTGTTGGTATTGACCGGGCAACTTGTGCGGAGCGCTCCTTAACATTTGAGACCCAAAAGGATCCCCGTATCCAGGAGTGTGATTTGAATTATGCACAGAAGGATGTAAACTGTGCATAGCCATTTCATGACCATTGGAATAAGGAAACGGGTCAGGGTAATGATTGAAATAAGGAGGTCCTGCAACTTGTTTATCAGGCCCACGGAAAGGCATTGAAGCCCTATCTGATCCCAGAGAACCATTTGGAAGCCAGGAATCCGAACCGCCATAAGGATCTGGTGGGACTACCCTCCCATCAATAGGAACTTTCTCTTTCGGTTTATCGACCACATCACAAGACCGACTAAGTTGTTCCTTAAGCTCATCCAGCTTCCTCAGAAGCTCAGCTCGATCCTGTTCAAGGTACTGAGCTCTATTAGCCTCATCCTGGCCAATATGGTTCCTCAACGGCTCCCTATAACCATAAGATGCATCCGAATGGTAATTTGATGGGCCTTCATCAGGGTAATTTGAAGTTGAAAACCTTACACCTCCAAAATTAGTTCTCCTGCTTCTAGGAAACCCTTCCACCTCACCTCTCTCCTCAGTTTGCCAATCCGACATCCGACCAGATCTATGAAAGCCACCTGTATATCCAACTCGAGAATTCAAATCCCTCTGCTCTTTTCCTACTGCATTACCCAATTCTTCTCTGCTCGTGTTTACATCAAGACCATGCTCATCATCCCATTTATCACCAGTAACTTTAGATTGATTCATAGATCTGTCAGCAAGCCCAATATCTTTCTTCTCCGAACCCCTTTGATCGCACCTCAAAGAGCCAGAATTCGACTTATCTGTATCAGAAGCGTCACTCAAGTCTGCTACTCTCTTCTCTGAGGAATTTTGCGACTTAGCTGAAACTTCTTCAACTCTCTCTTCTTCTGACTTCTCAGATAAAGTGTCTACCTCTGGATTTTTATCATTCGCTGTGAATCGAATAAACAAAATAACCAATCTCAACATTTAAGGGGAAAAACTTGTATTAGACAATATCACAAATATTGATGCTCCATTTGGTTCCAAACAGAAAAAACTTAGGGGAAGAAACTTTTATGGGAAATTATCACAAACATTGAAGCATCGTTTGGAAGCAAATCTAAAAGATATAAAACTACTAAATTGAGGCATTAAATCCCTAGTCTTCTAATTTCTTTCTATTTCCCAAAATTAAAAATCTCAACTTTACTTTGCTTGAGTTGTAGTTTGAAATTGTGAAAAGAATTAAATCCCTAATCTTCTAATTAATTTCTTTCTAAACCTAATAATTAATCTTCAAGATTCTATTTTGCTTGAGTTGTAGTTTGAAATGGTGAAAAGAATTAACGTTGGTTTCTTCTGTTTTCCCAAGTTTTATATCATCAATTAATTCCGGAAACAGCAAAACACAACTCAAAGAACAATTCACATTATCAAACGCACCACATGCTCGATGGAAATAATAGCTAAAATGAAAGAAATTAACAATTTTTAGTGGAGAAAATTTTCATTAATCATGAACATTGAAGAAAGCACCTACATCTAAACAGCGCCTAAATTTAATTTTGTTTATCGAAGCATTTCACTATCTCACGAAACACCAAAACAGCAACAGAGAAAGAGAATGGTACAGCAAACAAGCATATCCAAAAGCAAAAACTAGCCAATAGAAATAGAGAAGAAGCAAACGCGTACCTCGAAGAACAGCACCGCAACCACCACATTGATAGACAGAATAATCTGCAAGTTCTGGTAGGAGATTTTCGCACTTTGGACACCGAACCAACCTTATTTTGGTTGACTCTGCCATTTTTGAAACATTCAATATATAGCTCCAAAGTAAACGACGACCAACAATTCCGCAAACAATCAAACAAAATAAATAATATATAATCTTATCTAAACGAGTTAATACAAACCCAAATAATCAAAACAAAACCGTCACTTTCAAACTAAAAAATTTTTTTAAAAAAAAATGAATATGTAAACTGATTTTTTGAGAATGTTTGGTCGCTGAGATCACTTGGGTTTTTTTTTTTTTTTTTTTTTTTAACTCCTAAGAACTTAGGTATAAAATGTAAATAGTGGAGAAGGGTTTTTTTTTTTTTTTTTTTTCTTCTTTTCTCTGGTTTTCCTTCAGTTTTCTCGGCAACCAAACAATTATCTCGGACACGTCAGCAAAAAAAAAAAATCTGGAATTTGTGAAATACTAGACTGAGAGAGTCTATTTTGTGTTCTGAGAAATCTGCGTTTATACTCTGTTGAGTTTGTTACAGTTTTGTAAGAAGAGAGAAACTTACTAGTTCACGGAACGTTTTCCAATGTTATTGTCTACCGATATTGCCAAGGTTTTAAATCAGGAAATCCAAGGAAAATGAGTCGAAAACGTCGTCGTTTCGTTCCGTAATTAGTCTCCACGACATCGTTTTGAATATATGCCTTTGGAGAATTAAAGTTTCTTTGGGAATCGACGATTGTCTGAAGTCTGAACTTGACGATAAAAGGAAAAGTAAATTCGGCAGACTTTTTTGCAATAAATTACAAAATACTACTACTCACGCTCCTTGTTTTGTTTCTTCCACGCTTCCACTCACCATTTGTCCATTTCTAAGCCCTAATTATTGGTGATGATTTTAACTTTTAATTTTAAAAGGTGAAGTGAGTGAACATAAGTACTTAACACGAAATTATTAAGTTTGTGTTGGAATTTATCAAATTTATGCCATTATTGAAAAAGAAGCGCTAGAATTACTCTCTCAACTCTCAAGTTACTCTTCCAAACCACTCCTCTTCTTCTTTTGACACTTGTCCATTATTTACCTTTTTGGAATAAATTTTAGAGTCATCATTAATGTATTGTTTTTACATGTTATTTACAAGGGATAATTACCCCAGTGGCTATTAATTTGATGACACACTATCAAAATAGCCATTAGGGATAGAGAATTGGTTTCAAAATTGTCATTTTTAGTGAAAAGTGTGACACTGATGGCCATTCCATCCAATTACATCCAATAAGTGGTATTTTGATAAATAAGGGGATGTCATTAATTTATTTTAGATGTTTTTTGAAAATCAATTTTTTCTTTTGTTTTTTTAATCGAATAATTATATTTAGTTTGTATATGTACGTATAGCATATCTCAAACACACACACATATATTGAGTCTCTCTTGAGGGATCCCTTATTTTAATTTCAATAAGGACTTTGATGAAAATACATCGAATGACCATTACTGTCACACTTTTTGTCAAAAATTGTCATTTTTAAACCAATTCTCAATATAGTTGTCATTTTGATAGTGTATCATTAAATTGATGGCCACCGGAGTAATTATCCCTATTTAAAATTCAAACTATCATATCTTCTCAAATTGCCCTTTTTTAACACCAAATTGTCATAGTCCTTTTTCTTAAATATTAATAATATTATTATTTCATATACCTCTTTTTTATTTTCTAAAATATCATAACAAACACAATTTATATTTGAAAAATTATCGTTTTTGTCTATATTATTATAAGTTCATCATATTTTATAAAGTAACTATTTTTACACAATTTGAAAAATATAGTTAAAAAAAATTCATTAATAATATCAAAGCTCAAATATACTAAAAAATGCAAGATTTCGATGTTTATTGTATTTTAATAACTTTAATATTGTTAATAATATGTTTGTTAATTTTCTTTTTAAAATAAATATAAAATAAATTTAATAAATATTATTCAACCCATTTTACCTTTGAAGATTTTTGCTCACATATTTAGAAATGACAATTTAGTGCGAAAAAAAAAAAGGACAATTTAAGAAGATATGGATGATTTGAATTTTAAATAACATATAAAAATAAATCATTAATGATGGCTCTAAAATTTATTTCTAAAAAGTTAATAAAAGACAAGTTTCAAAAGGAGAAGGGAGAATGGATTGGAAGAGTAAGTTGAGAGAGTGCATCTAGCACTCCTAGCACATTCAAACTATTAAAAAAAAAAAAAAAAAAAAAACCATGATCAAGTATTTGGGCTCCGCCGTGAGTGAATATCAACATTTTTTTGGTAGTTTTCTCATTAGTATATGTAGGAGTAGATTTCATTATGAAAAAGAGTAAATATTTGTGTCTCTTAAATGTATTACTCAACCTCGATTATGTTTCGACAAACCTTTAACACGTTTGATAGTTGGAGCATGATTTTGATTAGCATATATAAAGATACTAAAACAAAAACGTGAAAAATTTACACATCTAATAATTCCTAAACGGGGCAAACCTAAAGTGCTCAATCTATCTCTAAATGCGAGATAGAATTGGAAGAAGCAAAGACTAGGTAGGGACTAGGGAAGTAGCCAAGCCAAAGTGACTGGTGAGTGCGAGTGTTTTTTTCTTTTCTTTTTTTTCTTTTTCTTTCTCGTTTTTTATATACAATTGTATATCACATTATCACTTTTGCTTTAGTGGTTCCATTCCACAAATTGCTTTTTTTTTTTTTTTGGTGGCTTGTTTTGCGACTAGAGAGAGAAAAGCACAGTTTTGGCCGTTGTGAAAAGAAGTGAAAAAATAAAGAAAGAAAAAACGAAGAAGGCGCGTATGTAGAAAGAAACACCTCTCTCTCTCAGGAGTCGTCAGGTCTGACAAGTATGAGTTCATGACCAGTCTCCATTTTTGATTTGCTGCCCCACATCACCTGTCACCACCTTATTTTTTCTCCTGTGGTCCCTACACTGTTCACATTTCTCTTCTGGCCCCCAACACAGCTACTGTTTCACTTACTGGTCCCTTCTCTTGACTTTTCTCCAGCACTGAATGATGAAGAAAAAAACGTTTCAGCAAATTTACTATTTATCCTCAATTTTATGTAAATACTATTAATGGTATTATGCATGCACACCACACACCAAACTGAACTCTGATTATCCAATACCAATAAGTACGTGTTTCTGAATACTTTTTTAATGCTTGATTAATTACTTATTAATAAGTACTGATCGATCAGCTCTCGAGTCTCGTCACCATTAACTAACAGAGAACAGAGAACTAGCTAGAATGTTTAGTTAACTTTTAGCTTGGCTTTGATAAACTAATAAAAACTTAGAAGCAAATTATATAATAGCTAGCTAGTTGGTATTAGATAATTACAATTAATCACAGATGGCAATGAATCGTATATAGTAGTCACAGTACCACGGCCTGCACAGCTCGGTCAAGATGCTTGTTTAAAGCAGGCTCGGCAATTTACAAATCAAGAAGAGATCTGGTCCTCTCTGGAAGACTTTTTTAAAGGAAAAAAAAATGTTGCTTTAATATGTTTTGAAGCAAATCTTGATGAGAAGACATATCAATGTGAGTCAAAGCTATTTCTTCATGCCCCCCGGCCTCTTCAAAAGGGGTCATGATAGTTAGTAGATTCAAATCAAGAGATCCTTCATATATAGTTTGGTTGTTTTTCATTCGATTTTCAAGGCATCTGATTCTTTTTTTTTTTTTTTTAATGTGTCGGCAAAGTCAATAATTGGATGGTTGTGATCAATACCATGTTAAATTGATGGTCCCCGATGTTTAATTAAATTAATAAAATGTTTGGGACGTTGATGGAGCTGAAAAGTAGAGAGGTTTGAGCTGGAAAGGGGTTCAGATAACTAGAAGTAGAAAGTACAAAAACAGCAACTGATTTTCAATTTTTACATAATGAGTTCTTACTTACCCATCATGTCCAAAAGACCCGCAAGAGACTATCTGCATAAAATCCTGAATCAGATATTTGCCATATCTATAATGTCTTATTTACTAAGGCAACTTACACAAACTTACCCTGATCATATATATAATTACACAAAAACTGACGAAAAAAAATCATTCATATTTGAAAGTTTTTTTTTTTTTTGTTTTTTTTTTTAATTGGAATACAACAACAGGAATACAACAATTGGAATACAGATCTAGGACATGATTATATGATTACATGAATACAACAACAATTGGGACCCATCGAGAATCAACTTTCAAACGTAGCCCAGACAACGTTTGAGACTTTGAGGTCGTCGTATGGGGGTCGTTTTTATACTAAGAGTCGCCCAGACCCACCATACGCGTCAACCTTTTTCAATAATACACGGAAACATTAATACTGAAGATAACGGATCCAGCAACGTTTGAGACTTTGAGGTCTGAGGAAGACTGTTAACCCAACAACAAGCTACTCGTTTACTTTTGTCATCTTACTTTTGTACCCTGATCATATATATAATTACACAAAAACTGACGAAAAAAAAATCATTCATATTTCAAAGTTTTTTTTTTTTTTGTTTTTTTTTTTAATTGGAATACAACAACAGGAATACAACAATTGGAATACAGATCTAGGACATAATTATATGATTACATGAATACAACAACAACTGGGACCCATCGATAATCGACTTTCAAACGTAGCCCAGACAACATTTGAGACTTTGAGGTCGTCGTCTGGTGGTCGTTTTTATACTAAGAGTCGTTCAGACCCACCATACGCGTCAACCTTTTTCAATAATACACGGAAACATTAATACTGAAGATAAAGGATCCAGCAACGTTTGAGACTTTGAGGTCTGAGGAAGACTGTTAACCCAACAACAAGCTACTCGTTTACTTTTGTCATCTTGCTTCTTCTTGTTTGGGTCATATTTAATTTGCTGGTTGGCTCCAAGTTTGCCTTTTCGTATCATCCAAGCCCTCAATTTTAATAGCCCAAGTGTAAAACAAAGTTTGCACCAACCAATTTTACTTATGGGTCCCTATTTCTGAATTCTGGTCAATATGGGCTCAAATTGCCGGTTGCCAGCCCATATTATTGACACCCCAACAATTTCAACTTATAGGGTATGGTTAACCTGGATAAAATACCGTAAAAGAAAGTCTTACTCCGTATTTATTGTCCTTAATCACAATAAATGCATAAATAAAACAATAAATGTAGTCTGAATTTCCTTTTATAGTGTTCTATCATGTGTCGGGCACATTTATTAGGGTTTTATAATTACACTCACAATAATTGTTGAACAAAAAAAAATCAAAAAAATTAAATAAAATACGGTAACATATATCCCGCTTTCATGAATTGTGACTTCCACTATGTATGCTGGTGTCTTCCACATTGGATACACACTAAACAACTGCAGCAACAATAAAAATTCTCAATGGAGCACAATTAAAGTAGATGTCATACCATTTTGTAAAAGCTCTTATTTATCGATGCCAACTGCCAACCAATACTATGGGGAGTGTATTTAACCCAGATTTTATTGGATTTGATTTGATTCTATTGGATTTTAGAAATGGATCAGGATCCCCTTCTCATCTTATTTATACTCATCTTTTACACATCTAATGAAATGTGACAGCTAAACAAATGAATGGTTAGGATTATTTCGTTTTATATTTTTTCTCTCTCTGCCTAACAAACGACGTCGTTTCGTTTCTAAATCCTCTCTTCAAAGTTTTTTTTTTTTTTTTTTCGTTCTTATTTGTTTCAGAAGATAATGCCTCGCATGAGTCGCATCCACCATGAATGGTTCTAGAAAATAGGTCACTTTACTTTTGTTTCCAACCCATCATCAATTTAACTCTCAAACAATTAAACTACCCAGTTTCTTGATCTTTCTCACTGTTTTCCTTTTTTCTTTGTCCCCTGTTTTGGGGGTTCTGGGCTGGGGTTTCTGTTGTTTCTTCTGCTTGTTTCTTTTTGGGTTTTTGGTTTGTTTTGTGTCTTTTTGATGCTGTGTGTTCAGCCTTTCGGCTTGTTGGAATAAAATTTCTGATTCTAAAAAAAAAACAACAATTAAACTACCTAGATTTCCAATTAAATTACCCAGCTTTCCAATTAAACAACCCAAAAGTTTGGATATGGTATTTTATTTTTATTATCGAAATTGATTTGGGTTTATGGATTTAATTTCAGATTTTTGTTTGTGGGATTTGATTGAAGAAAGTTTGATCGTGTTTTGAGAGTGAGATTGATGTGGTTTTGAAATTGATGTGGTTTGTGGGTTTGTGGTTTTTGTGAAACTGATGTGAAATTGATCGTGTTTGGAGAGTGAGATTGATGTGCTTTTTGTGAAAATGAAGAATTTCTGGGTTTGTGGTTTTTGTGAAATTGATGTGGTTTTGAAGAAACTAATTTTGTGGCTTGATGATTATGTTTGATAAAGATGAAAATATGTGGGATTTTGGAGGATGAATGATGAAGTGAGAAAGATGATGTTATTAAAATCTGGAAATTTTGAGTTTAAAAAAATCTGGAAATTTTGGGTTAAAAAATATATATGGAAATTTTATTTTATTTTTTAAATAAAAAAAGAACAAATGAATGGTGGAATGTAGATATGAGGCATCATCTTCTGAAACAAACAAGAAGAAAAGGACGTCTTCTCAAACAAACAAGAAGAAGAAGAAAAACATAACTTTGAAGGGAGAGATTTAGAAACGAAACGACGTTGTTTGGTAGGCAGAGAGAGAAAAAAAATAAGTCAAATTAATCATAGCCATTCATTTGTTAGGCTGCCACATGTCACTGGATGCGTAAAAGATGAGCATAAATAAGATGGGTAGGGGATCCTGGTCCTTTAGAAATCTGGGTGTATTGGATTTAGATTTCATTGGATTTGTTTGAAATCCATCAAAATCCAGATTCCATTGGGTTGGTTTTGTAGTTCGATTTCGATTTGTATTGTGTTTGGTTGATGAAAAAGAGCAAATAATTGGGGCTTTTGTGATTTATAGGTGATAAATCTGGGGCTTTTGTGATTTTATTATCAGTTTTGTGTGGTTTTGATTTGGTTGAAAATGGAGTCACTTATTTGGTTTTGATTCAGTTGAAAATGGAAGTCGAAGAGATGGTTAATTGGTTGACAGTGAAGAGGAGTGTGGCAGCCCGGCTATTGCTCGTGTTTAAAAAAAAAAAAAATTGACTATTATTATTATTGTTGTTGTTGTTGTTGTTGTTGTTGTTGTTTAAGACAAATCCATCCAAATTCATCCAATTATATGTAACGAAATCTAATGAACCCTAACGAACTCTTTACACAATCCCGACAAAATCTAATGAAATCTGTAGGATTTGTTAATTCCACCAAAACCCATCACTTAAAACAAATTTATCAAACTCTAACGAAATATGAGTTGAACACACCCCCCCTAAATCTAAATACTTAATCTGTAATCATCCATTAACAATAGAAGCCTCATGTTGGTCACAAATTGTTGGAGCTCTAACAATAATGACATGCCATCGATGCCGACGCCGCAAGCACCAAAATTATTTTACATAAAATAATTTGTAAATTTTTTGAAAAGGGAATGCTTATTATGAGTATTAGTGGTTCTCATCATCACCCAATCGTTGTTTCAAAAAGGGGAAACAAATCCCCACTGTATTTGCAAGTGGTAATTAAAGAAATCAAGATAATTAGTAGATTTTCTTGATTTCCTGTGGCTGATTTGAGCTGGCATTACCATTTGAAGTCACTGTGTATGCCTGCTGATTACTAGTACAAAAAAACAAAATCAGAATCAAATCAAATATTTTATTTCTGTCAGATCTTACATATCAAACCAGTTGTGCTAATGTATTGATTCAGATAAATTACCTTACTTGTTAAACAAACAATTCAAGGATATTATTATCACAAATATATGTTAATTAACTCGTAATAATGCAAGATCATCACCATAAACTAAATTAATTACCTGATTCATGATCAAGATCAGATTCTATTTCTTGGAAAATCCCAATCTATCAGAGAATCCACAAACTCCAATTTTCGAATTCTTTAGCTTGTCCTTTTTTTGTCCAACAACCCTCTTCTTCCACAACTTTTTTACCAGAAATTCACTCAACCTGCCCACTATAGAAGAAGAAGAAGAAAAAGAGGACGAGGAGCCTGCAGAGTCCACATGGAACTGATCATCGTACGGATAGTAAAAGTTGGTGGTGAGGTAGGTCTTTGATCCACCGAGAGTTGGCAATGCCATTAGATGCCGTTCGATGACATAACTTAGAGCGACCAGTTCGTAGGAATCATACAATGGACTTCCACAATCCCAAATAGCCACTTCGATTTCTTTGATCTCTGATGTTTCAGATTTCTGTGGTGGTGAGGTAATTGGACAAACAGACATTTTTTTTTTTTTTTTTTTTGATTTGTTGTCCAACTACAGTGATTCCAATGTCTCATGATTCATGACTTGTGTCTTATACTATTATATAAGAGCTGGCCAAGACTTGACTGGGCACTTCAGTTTTGTCTAAAGAGAAAGTCATGAAACTGTGGAAATCCCAAGATTGTCCACTTTAGGGTGTGGAACTGAATTTGGGAATAGTGAGGACAAGACTGTCTTTTGAGTTTTGACATGAAGGGTGCCTCTTATACTACTACAAGGGTGCATCGTTTGGTAAATGGGACAGGATGGGACAACGTGCACTTTTAGTGCGCTATTAGCATGGGACGGGACGGGACGGGACAACGTGGGATAAAAACCATAAAAAATTATCCCACCTCAGACCCTTGGCCAGATGGGACAACTGGATAAGTCTCAAAAAGACCATTTTACTCTTAATATTTCTAAAATTACAATCATGTCCCAACCATAACCTGAATCCTACCTCTTTCTGAACAAAATAATTGTCAGCCCAATAAGTTCGGTGAAGAAAGAAACAGATGATCTGTTGATTTAAAAATTGAATTACTAATTTGTATAATAGTGTCTGATTAGCTACTCTTCATTATTGCAACTGTGAACTGTATCTGCAATTAAAAAATGAGTTTGTAGAGCTAGATATTCTATAACATTTATAAGTTATTGTTTAAAATTTAAAATCCATCTCAAATAATTATGTGATAAATGATTTATTACTGCTGTCAAAATTATTAGATGGGTTTTAGACAAAAAAAAAAAAATAGAGTATAAAATACTAATACTATATAATTTCTAAAAAAATTAATGAAATTTATCATCGTTGACCCATAAATATAAAAATGATAAAAGATATGTTTACAAAAGGTTTTCATTTAAAATTAAGTTGTGTGATGCACATTAGTTTCGAAGAAATTTGTTTCGTATTGAATTATTATATCTTCATATGTTATGGATTGATATACATTGACCTACCATCAAGTTAGGTGTTGCCCTATTGACTTTCGAATATTTTGTGACATCTCCATCACTCCATGCCTAGGTATTGAATATTTTGTGGAGTCCATGGTGTGAAAATGTGAAATGGTGCTTTGACTAGGTACGCTTTTTGGCGGCCTATACCAATCCTTCTGTGGTTTTGGTCTACTCTTTATTCTTTAGTATTTTTTATTTTATTTTTAAATATTTAGTCTTTAGTATTTACGTATATAAGAAAGATCACATATATTTTTGTATATGTATACCACCCGGTGTTCGAAAAATTGGCCAAATCAATCGATTAATCGCCGGCTAGCCGCTAGGCGGCCTCCTACCGTGGTGAAAAGCCGAAAGTCGACCATATGGCCAGTGCGTAGTCATCGTCGTCCATCGCCCAAACAAACAATCGTTCATTGTCCATCGTCCATCGTCCGTCGTCGTTATTGAACTGATGCGTTGGTGACTGAGCAAAATGATTTTACAGAAACATGGGTTGACAGGAGGAGGGACCGAGCGAACTAACGGCGGTAAAGATGCACATTTTTCCCCGGGGCCCCAATTCCCCGTGTCCTCATCCCCATTTGGGGATTTTTTTTTTTTTTTTTTTTGGAGGGGGGGGGGGGGGGGGGGGGGGGATGAAAATCATCCCCAAATTGAACCCCTCCCCATCCCCATTTCCTCATTTTCCCCACAATTATATATATATATATATATATATATATATATATATATATATATTTATTTATTTATTTATTTATTTATTCTTTGAAAACCCTAACTCCCTAAGTATATATACACATTTTATATAAAATGCACTAATGAATTTTATTTTGTATTTGTAATAGAATGTTTGTTTTTTTAGTTTAATTTGTAATTTTTAGTTAAATGGGAAAATGGGGGAACGGGGGAAACGGGAAATTGGGGAAAAATGGGGAAAATGGGGAATTAGGGATGGGGATGGATATAGGTCCCCCAAAAATTCCCCATCCCCATTTGGGGCAAATGGGGAAACGAGGGGGTTATAGGAGAAGGGTCTAGGAAGTGGGGATAGAGATGGGGATGGGGGGACCTATATCCATCCTCATTCCCCAAATGTGCATCTCTAAACGGCGGTGACCAGGGATGAAATGCGGACGAGCGGTGTCAGGATTTGAGAACATGCAAGGGTCGACGGCGGCTAGGGTTTCAAAATTCAAAATTTTCTATTAAGTTCAAAATGGTGCCGTTTTTGGACCACCATTTTCAATGAATTCAAACCTTATTAAGTTACTGATCTGTTTAAATGGAGATATTTTTTGTTTATGAGTATTTTTGGTAATAGATTAATTATATGAGGTTAATTTTAGAAGCTAATGTCAATGTGTTAATTATGATTTATTAAATAAGTGAAAAATAAAATAAAATTAACTTTTTAAATAAAACATTTACATTTTAAATTAAGATTTAAGTTAGAAAAACAAACAAATCTATTTATCTTAATATAAGTTATAAAAAGTAATAAGTCTTATATTAAAAAAAAAAAAAACAAACGGCCCCTAAATCTTGAATTTATTGTAATGTTTTAAAAATATATATATTAAATCCAATTCTAGAATTTAGAAAAATATTAGGGCCCGTCCTGTAATGTTTTTCAAAGGGTGTTTTTGTTTTTGGATTACGAAATAAAAATGAGAATCAAAACAGTGTTTTTGGTTTCAGGTTCGAAATCCAAATACGCGTCTAGTAGCAAATCCTGAAAGTTGTATTCCGAATATGAAAACGTAAAAAACGCGTTCGGTAGGTTATCCAAAATATATCAAAAATTATAAAAAATTGATTTTATTTAATTTTTTATTTTGGGTCAGTATTTGCAACTGACTGAACCAGGTCCACACCACCACAGCTCAGCCAAGTCGATGGTGCCGATGAGGTTGCCGGGATGTGCGATGACTTGGGCTGGTGGCGAAAAGGGCCGGCGGTGGGTGGATCGGTGGAAGGAAGAATAAACAGCCGTCGGGGAAGAAGAAGAAGAAGAAGAAGATGGTGGATCGGTCGGCATGTGTGGCGCGTGCGGCTGATTCCGGCGTCGTTCGGCGGCGACGCCACTTGGGTTTTGTAGATCGACCTCCTACGATCCAATCTATGGTGGTTTCAGCCTCTGAACAACAACAAGAAGAAGATTCCGGCCAGTAGAAGAAGATGAGGCTGTCGAGCAAGAAGAAGAAGAAGAAGACGACGAGGCGTCGAGCAAGAAGAAGAAGAAGATTCCGGCGAGGAGGAGGAGGAGAAGAAGAAGAAGAAGCTCTCTATCGAGCAAGAAGGAAGAAGAAAAAAGAAAAGAAAAAAAAATTAGTTTTTGATTTAGATTGAAAAACGAAACGAAAAACAAAATGAAAAACATCAAAAGGTTGTTTTGGAAATTTTTCACTTTTAACATTAGTTGTTTTTGTTTTTGTTTTGCAAATAAAATGGAAAACAAAATGGAAAACGATAACGAAAGCGTATTCGAGATTGGATTTGGAAAACAAAAACAAAAACACCCTTCGAAAAACAGTACCGGACAGGGCCTTATCTCACTTAAAACTTGTGTACTAGAGAGAGAGTTTCCCAATTTATTGACACTAGTCACGCACCACGTGTGTTAGTGGGGGTGATCCACATCCCATGTTCGCGGAATCACGGAAGTCATCAAACACCCACACTAGTGGTCTGAATTGACACTTATTTATTACAATTATTATTAACTTTAACCACCACATGAGGAAGAACAAATTGACCAACTCTTCCATATTATAGATGAATGATTTCTTTGAATTATGCAATTGTTTATTATCTTTTTAATCTAAACATTTAAAAACTAAAATAGTAAATTATCCAAAGACAATAATAGACGACCCAATTCATAATTTAATATTTTGACACGCGAATCCCACATATATGTAGATGACAAAGACACCCAAGTTGTCTGTTCTAGCTATAGCCTTCTAGAGAGATATGCATGTTAGTTTTGTCGTCTCCATCAAAGACTGTCGATCTAGATTTTTTTTAAGTGGTCCTGCTTTTTCATGTCTATCAAAACTAAAAAAAAAAAAAAAAAAAAAAAGCAGCTTGTTAACTTCAACTGTATATATCTTCAGCTAATATGCCATTACCAACTGGCAAATATCTTATGAAGATATCAACTCTTGCTCCTTTTTAATTAACATTTTGTCTGCTCCTGAGTAAAATTCCCCAAGAGAACCTTAAGTGGGACCATCAACGATTGAATTTCCGGGCCATTAAAGAGAAAATTATTATAATGTAATGACATGACGTGACATGATATGTTTCTCCGAAGAAGTGAACAATGAAAATGTAACTACTTGCACTATGATGATATTATTATTAATATGTAATTGCAAGTCTGATACATTGATTTACCTAAAAGCAGTACTGAAGTAGTTCTTAGCAACGTTGTTACAAAGGATTTGCAACACCGTATTGTTGGCCAAACTTACACACCTTGGGGTTTTGAACTGACTAACGGCAGCTCCTAATCCGAGGTAATGATCTAGAATCTTCTGGAAAGTTCCCTTATGTAGGACTCGGAGCTCGAGCGGTCCTATGGCGTTGACCTTGCGTGAACCGATGTAGCCAGCATCGAGGAAAGATCGATCCAGACAATTGCAACATTCCTGCAAGGCCTCTTCGTGCAAGTGCACTTCACCACTAATCTCCCAGAAGATTACATAGTGACCAGGGTCTGTTGATAAATCGACATGGCTTGTAAAGTCGACAACTTCTAGCTTTTCTTCTGCCAACACCTTGGCTGCTTCTTCTACAGAGAGCTGCAAATCTTTCTCGGTGTTCTTGTCAATGTTTATAGTGAGCATCAGGTTCCTCCTGCAAATAAATTTCATTTCTGGGGTCGAGTTATGGAACCCCATAATCTTCACCACATCTCCTAGACGATATCGGTACAAACCTGCAGTGTACAAAAACAATAACAGATTTAACAGCCTAATCAAAATTTTAGTGGGGGATCAAACAAATCAATGTCACTCACTCAACAGTTTATGATGCATGAATATATGTTAAAAAATTGTCAGGAAATACAATATAAACTAAGTTAATGTCACTAGTTGAGTTTGGTTCCAGATCAGGATTCGGTTGACAACAACTAGAATACAAGAGCCTCCCATTAAGCACCATTAATATTATAATAAATATGATTAGGTGTGTAATTTTCAATTGTTTTTATCAAGCAAAGCCAGTTCTGTATTGTTTTACAAGGAACAACTCAAACTTTTCCTACACAGTTTAGCAAAAACCTAGAAGAGACAAAGATCACAACTAAATCATTCACTGACTCCTTGTCGGTTGTTCATGAGGACCGTTACAATTTAAATTTACAGATAATATAGTTTATTCCTGTATTTGGTCAAACAATAAATTATACTGCTATATACATATATATATATATATATCTACTATCGATAATTTCCTCTGCATTTACAGTGAATTTGTAGCTAATTATATTGTAAGAAAGTTTCGAATTCAAAACAATGAGATAATAAGATAAATGACAGAGTATACACGGTTCATTATTGCGAATTAAAGGGAACATTACGGAGCCAACAACATCTAGAAAAAGCAATAGTTAAGTATAGAGACGTCAATTGTGTCATTTTCAATATTTTAATCTGTAATTCATACAATGATGGATGCATATAAAAGTCAGCCAGCTGGATAGTCATGTCAACTATTGTAGGTAGAATCACACTAATGACACCTTAGAAATCATACCAATAATTGAAAAATGCAAGGCAGTATCAAAACAGAAATTGTTCTCTGTATCTCCAAGATTCATAAATATCACGGATGCCTTTTCATATGCTAGGAAAATAGAATGCATCAGGTAAAATAAATAATTGCTCAATGCTCAATGCATCAACAATGAAATCACAAAAAATGTTTAGTACCTGCGACGTTCGTGACAACGATCTCATACTCTTCGCCAACCTTGACCTCAGTCAAACCCACTGGCTTGGGCTCAATACCAAGAACCTGGTCTTCGACATTCTCTCTCAGAGGGATGAATTCAAAATATCCAATATTGGGAAGAACGGCAAACGTAGCTAACTCAGGGGTCAATGTCGGATTGACATTTGCACCGATCCACCCTTCAGAAGAACCATAATCAGCACTCATGAGGGGGACATCTCTTGCATAGTGTCTCAGTTTCTTCAGATAAGGCTCCATCGACCCAGTCATGATCCCGTAGATGTACTTGGCATTAGGAAAAAGTTCTGGTATCAGTCCGTACCAGTTACTCAACCCTGAGCACTTTTTATGAATCAAATCAGCTGATTCAGGATCTGGCTTGAGGATTTTTGACATAGCTGTTCGGATTGAAGGGACAGTGATTCGGCTGGAGAGTTCCCCTTCCCTTATGTCAGCACAAAGCTCTTCCCAGACTAGTTCAAATGTTCGGAAGGCATGAACGAGACTATGGGCAAATGTTGAGAACACTAATTGAATTTCCTCCCGAAAGATTAACCCGCATAGGAGATGGCAGTACAGGGATTGGTGGAAATCAGGACCAAAGATTACTTCATCGGGACTGCAACACTGGGACTGCATTCCCTTCATCCCCTCTTTAAACTGCGAATTGCGGTAGACATTTGTAGTTGCAGTTCCTGCATTCAGACCCCCTTTTGTTTTGAACTGCTTGCTGCTGTATATGAACTGTAAAGCCTTTCCATTTCCAACAGGAAATTCTCTGCAAATCAACAATCGCTTTCATTAACACCAAACCATTCAATTTGCAATCATCGTAGAATAATCCGTAAACAGAAAAGCTTCAAATTATTAAATTCAATGTAAATAAAAGTACCTATTTCTAAAAGCAAACGATGTGCGAAATATCTGCATAGTGGTTTCCATCAACTCATCATTGAAGGGTACAAACTTAGGCTTTCCTTGAGTCGTACCCGAACTGTAATTACACAAAATTCTCAATAAACTGATAATCTCTCTATCATGAATGATGAATCCAACTCACAAAAAGCAAGAAATACCTCAATGATATGGTTGTTATGGCCTTTCCAGTGAGAATAGGTGAAGTGTCACCATCGGCGATTCTATGAATGTAAGGCTCCAGGTCCTTGTGTGTAACAAGAGGAACACAAGCCTTGAAGCTTTCTGGGTCAGTGCTTCCATTCAGACCCAGATTCTGCAAATACTCAGCAGATCCATTTTCTTCCAAAATCTTCTTGAGAGTCTCTCTCTGGACCCTCTCAGCATCTTTTGTCGTTGATTCAAATTCCTCTATCGTTTGGTTAACATCTATGATATCCATCTTCTCTAACATCCTCACAATCAACTCGGCTGCAGTGGAATCAAAATAAACACAACAAGGTCAATAAAATATGCAATAACTAATCAATTCATACATTAAATGAGTTCAAGTGTTCAACTCTGAGCAAAGTAAAGTCTAGAAAACAGTAAATTCCACCAAATATCAAAAATTGAACTGGCTGCATACAGAGAAGGCAACATACATGAAGTAAGTCGAAATTAAAATACCTTCCATATTTTTCCGAACCCAAAAATTGAAATCGATTAAAAGAATTTTGATTTTTTTTTTCCTCCCCTGCAAACTACTCTGCAAAAATAAACTTTACATATGAATTTTTAAGTGGGTGAAGTTTAAAATTTTTAAAAGGGAACTCAGAGGAAGGTTCGCTATGAGAAGAGTGTCCACAAAGACCAAAGAAGATAAGCGAAGCTTTGAAGGTGCATCATGCATGTGTTACTTTCTTTTGACAAAAGTCAACTCGGTCAACAACCCAGAAGTTTCGATGAAAAAGTTTCTCTTGAGACAAATCAAATTTGTGTATATCAGAATCAGAGATGGGCCAATAGATTATCAGTGAATACAAGAAAAAAAAATATACAAAAAAATAGTGCTCTGTGTAGCTTCAAGTTAATCAGGAAACGAAAACGTAGCAGATAAGTACCCAAAGTCAGATTAATTTTCAAATTTCAACAAAAGATAAAGTTTTTAGGCAATTCTTTGATCAGAAAACAGAAAATTAAAATCAACAGTAAACCACACTGATAAAGTCAACATAAACTGTAATAAGCAGATAAAACAGAAACAGAAACAGAGCACAGTCGGTGAACCAAATTCAAGAACTTTGACGAGTAATCTAAATCAACAACAACATTTTAAAGAAAGATTAAACATTTAAAATTGAAAAACTAAAACAACAGAGATCTTTGTTGAGACAATACCTGCAACAACCTTACACGGTGAATTAACTGATAATGAAATGAAGAAACTGGTGGGTTTGAGTTTATATAGAGAAGAAAGAAGAAAAGGGTAGTTTGAGCTCCACGAAATTCAATGAAAAACGTTATGGTTTTCGCCGATTTCCACGCTCTCTCTCTCTCTCTGAAGAATTGACCAGATTATATTGATGAAAGAGAGCTCTGGGTTTTATTTTATGATAAAAAAATATATAAATTTAGTATTAGCGAGATGGTTGTTGTTTTTGGCTTTGGTGGTGAATGGGTATGTGATGAGCTAAGATTCTTTTGCCTCTGCATTATATAAGCGTTGCCAAGTGACCTCCACGGCTCGACTTTTTATTTTTAATTTTTAAAATTTTTTTAATTTTTTATTATGAATATGAAAACCCGGTTCTACCCTTTGTTCGCTGTCAAAATCACGGAAAAGTCTACTGGTTTTGGGGTGGTGATAAAATGACGGATTTGACCTTGTGGAGTTTTTATGTGTTAAACTAGAGACTGCTGTATCTGGATTTATCTGCAGGATGCATAAAGGGAAGTTGAAAAGATGTTGCCAAAGCCAGATTTTACGTGGGTCCCTTTCCATCTAAAGCCTAGATTCTGCCAATTTCTTCAATAATTTTCCAGATTCCCTTTTTGGTAATTCTTGATTTTATTCCCAAACAATAAAGTAATTTAACAAAATCCCAAAAATAAAATAAAATTCCTACATTTTTACCGGAAAGAAATTCTTCTGGAATGAAAAACACTCCAAGGATTTATCTACTATCCAGTATATGTATAGTTGCTGGTTAGTTATATGTGAGAGAGTTAGGGGTTGTTTGTATTGTATTTTGAAGACCGAATATTCCTGAATTTTTTGAATTGTTACCGAAACTTGAAACTAAATGACATATCTATATCTATATCTATATCTATATAAATATAATATAGTAAAATGGAACCTCACCTTGACACGTGTCGTCGTATAAAGGTTTTATCATTTAATTTTTATTAATTAGTAGGTGTCAATAGGAGGAGATTTGACCATATCAAATACTAATAAGAATTATTGTTATTTGAGTATGTTTAAGAAATTTTTAGAGCATCTCCAATGCAAATATGTATTTTTGAGTTTCCAAATAGTGTCACATCAGCATTTCTATTTATTATAGGCCCACTTTTGAAAAAGAATTAGAGAAATGTATATTCACATCTCCAATGCAATTATCTAAACCTCCATTTTATATCCAATCATAATAAAACAATTATTACACTCTCTCTTCTCTTTTATTTTACAATTAAATGAGGTTTAATTTTATTGGTGGAAAAAGTTGAAAACCTTAATCTTATTGGTGGAATGAGTTAGAAATCCTAGTCAACATTTCTAGGAGAGTTTCTAGAATTAGAAACCCAACTCCATATTCTCTATTTTTTTTTTTTTTTTTTTTGCCACATCATCTCCATATTCAACTTAGATAATAGCATTGGAGAGAGTTTTTCAAATTTTTTCAATATCCATCATATATGGCACTCTATTTTCTCCAAATGCATAATAGCATTGGAGATGCTCTTAGCTGTCTAATTATCGCATTAATTTACATAGATATAATGATAGTTATTATTTGAGTCAGTTTAAGAAATTTTTAGCTGTCCAATTCCAGTAGTTGACTCTCTATTCACCGTTATTATGGCTAAATACTAATAAGAATTATTGTTCCAATTATCGTATTAATTTACGTAGATATAATCATAGTTATTATTTGAGTCAGTTTAAGAAATTTTTAACTGTCTGATTATCGCATTAATTTACATAGATGTGATGATAGTTATTATTTGAGTCAGTTTAAGAAATTTTTAACTGTCTAATTATCACATTAATTTACATAGATATAATGATAGTTATTATTTGAGTCAGTTTAAGAAATTTTTAGCTGTGCAAATCCATTATTTGACTATCTATTTTCAACGTTATTACGAGATCTATATAATATAGTAAAATGGAACCTCACCTTAACACGTGTCGTCGTGTGGAGGCTTTATCATTTAATTTTTATTAAATAGTATGTGTCAATAGAAGGAGATTTGGCCATATCAAATACTAATAAGAATTATTGTTATTTGAGTCGGTTTAAGAAATTTTTAGCTGTCCAATTATCGCATTAATTTACATAGATATAATGATAGTTACTATTTGAGTCAGTTTAAGAAATTTTTAGCTGTCCAATTCCAGTATTTGACTATCTATTCACCGTTATTATGGCCAAATACTAATAAGAATTATTGTTCCAATTATCGCATATTTTTAACTATCCAATTATCGCATTAATTTACATAAATATAATGATAGTTATTATTTGAATCAGTTTAAAAAAAAAAAAATGAGCTGTCCAATTCCATTATTTGACTATTTATTTTTAACGTTATTACGGGATCTATATAATATAGTAAAATGGAACCTCATCTTGACACATGTCGTTGTGCGGAGGCTTTATCATTTTATTTTTATTAAATAGTAGGTGTCAATAGGAGGAGATTTGGTCGTATCAAATACTAATAAGAATTATTGTTATTTGAGTCTGTTTAATAAATTTTTAGCTGTCCAATTCCAGTATTTGACTCTCTATTCACCGTTATTATGGCCAAATACTAATAAAAATTATTGTTTCAATTATCGCATTAATTTACATAGATATAATCATAGTTATTATTTGAGTCGGTTTAAGAAATTTTTAGCTGTCCAATTCCAGTAGTTGACTCTCTATTCACCGTTATTATGGCTAAATACTAATAAGAATTATTGTTCCAATTATCATATTAATTTACGTAGATATAATTATAGTTATTATTTGAGTCAGTTTAAGAATTTTTTAACTGTCTGATTATCGCATTAATTTACATAGATGTGATGATAGTTATTATTTGAGTCAGTTTAAGAAATTTTTAACTGTCTAATTATCACATTAATTTACATAGATATAATGATAGTTATTATTTGAGTCAGTTTAAGAAATTTTTAGCTGTGCAAATCCATTATTTGACTATCTATTTTCAACGTTATTACGAGATCTATATAATATAATAAAATGGAACCTCACCTTAACACGTGTCGTCGTGTAGAGGCTTTATCATTTAATTTTTATTAAATAGTATGTGTCAATAGAAGGAGATTTGGCCATATCAAATACTAATAAGAATTATTGTTATTTGAGTCGGTTTAAGAAATTTTTAGCTGTCCAATTATTGCATTAATTTACATAGATATAATGATAGTTATTATTTGAGTCAGTTTAATAAATTTTTAGCTGTCCAATTCCAGTATTTGACTATCTATTCACCGTTATTATGGCCAAATACTAATAAGAATTATTGTTCCAATTATCGCATATTTTTAACTGTCCAATTATCGCATTAATTTACATAAATATAATGATAGTTATTATTTGAATCAGTTTAAAAAAAAAAAAAAAAAAAAATTAGCTATCCAATTCCATTATTTGACTATTTATTTTCAACGTTATTACGGGATCTATATAATATAATAAAATGGAACCTCATCTTGACACATGTCGTTGTGCGGAGGCTTTATCATTTTATTTTTATTAAATAGTAGGTGTCAATAGGAGGAGATTTGGTCATATCAAATACTAATAAGAATTATTGTTATTTGAGTCTGTTTAATAAATTTTTAGCTGTCCAATTCCAGTATTTGACTCTCTATTCACCGTTATTATGGCCAAATACTAATAAAAATTATTGTTTCAATTATCGCATTAATTTACATAGATATAATCATAGTTATTATTTGAGTCAGTTTAAGAAATTTTTAGCTGTCCAATTCCAGTAGTTGACTCTCTATTCACCGTTATTATGGCTAAATACTAATAAGAATTATTGTTCCAATTATCGTATTAATTTACGTAGATATAATCACAGTTATTATTTGAGTCAGTTTAAGAAATTTTTAACTGTCTGATTATCGCATTAATTTACATAGATGTGATGATAGTTATTATTTGAGTCAGTTTAAGAAATTTTTAACTGTCTAATTATCACATTAATTTACATAGATATAATGATAGTTATTATTTGAGTCAGTTTAAGAAATTTTTAGCTGTGCAAATCCATTATTTGACTATCTATTTTCAACGTTATTACGAGATCTATATAATATAGTAAAATGGAACCTCACCTTAACACGTGTCGTCGTGTGGAGGCTTTATCATTTAATTTTTATTAAATAGTATGTGTCAATAGAAGGAGATTTGGCCATATCAAATACTAATAAGAATTATTGTTATTTGAGTCGGTTTAAGAAATTTTTAGCTGTCCAATTATCGCATTAATTTACATAGATATAATGATAGTTATTATTTGAGTCAGTTTAAGAAATTTTTAGCTGTCCAATTCCTGTATTTGACTATCTATTCACCGTTATTATGGCCAAATACTAATAAGAATTATTGTTCCAATTATCGCATATTTTTAACTGTCCAATTATCGCATTAATTTACATAAATATAATGATAGTTATTATTTGAATCAGTTTAAAAAAAAAAAAATTAGCTGTCCAATTCCATTATTTGACTATTTATTTTCAACGTTATTACGGGATCTATATAATATAATAAAATGGAACCTCATCTTGACACATGTCGTTGTGCGGAGGTTTTATCATTTTATTTTTATTAAATAGTAGGTGTCAATAGGAGGAGATTTGGTCATATCAAATACTAATAAGAATTATTGTTATTTGAGTCTGTTTAATAAATTTTTAGCTGTCCAATTCCAGTATTTGACTCTCTATTCACCGTTATTATGGCCAAATACTAATAAAAATTATTGTTTCAATTATCGCATTAATTTACATAGATATAATCATAGTTATTATTTGAGTCAGTTTAAGAAATTTTTAATTGTCCAATTATCGCATTGATTTACATAGATATAATGATAGTTATTATTTGAGTCAGTTTAAGAAATTTTGAACTGTCTAATTCCATTATTTGACTATCTATTTTCAACGTTATTATGGGATCTATATCTATATCTATATAATGTAGTAAAATGGAATCTCACCTTGACACGTGTAATCTTGTGGAGGTTTTATCATTTAATTTTTATTAATTAGTAGGTGTTAATAGTGTTAGCGAACAAACCATTACTATTACGCGCGGAAGCATTGCCGGATAGAACACAAAACAAACAATCACAAAGAAAATATAAGATGAAGAGAAATTTAAATCCAAACACAAACAACACAAGAATTTACGTGGAAACCCAAATCAGGGAAAAAACCACGGCTATCAGGACGACAAGAGAAAGTTCCAATATGTAGTAAATTGTTACAACCACACACTCAGGTTCTCTCTCTAAATAATACCCCAAACTCAATTACACTCAATGCTCACTTTGCGATCTCTCTAGTATTTGCTATTTTGCTCCACCACTCTCAGGTGTTTTTCACACACCAATAACCTAGTTATTATGGTCTATTTATAAGAATTACAGGGAGTTTAAACTAACAAGGAAATCTATCTCCTAGACATACAAGAATACTTATTCCACATAAATACTATTTCCTATTTAAGATAAGTCTTCTTTCAAGGAGAAATCCTTTTCCCATTAGAACTTCCAGAAGCCACATATTTCCTCTTCCAAGAATATTTCCTGATTCGACGCATGCTTGTGATTAACTACGATTCAAGTTGTAATTGGCCACCTGCTTCCTAAACCGTATTGAACTTGACCACTCAGAAAAACCGTGATCACTATGCATCTCACCTCGTGGACTGCTGCCGGTACCGCTGCGATGACCACAGCGATACACACTGGAATCAGACCGCTGTTGTAGCGCTGCCAAACAATTGGCAGCGGTGTCCTACCGCTGCCATGACCGCTGCCAAAGCCACAGCGGTTTCGGCTGTTCTCCGCTTCTTTAGTTCGTTTCGCCCTCCAAGCCTCCCTCAAACATAACCTCATACTCTCAAACGCTCTCACGTCTCCAGGAAGTCTCCGCATTGGTAAATCGGGTTTGGTAACCATTGGAGAATTCAAGCCATATCCAACAAATAGGAGGAGATTTGGCCTTATCAAATACTAATAAGAATTATTGTTATTTGAGTCTGTTTAATAAATTTTTAGTTGTCCAACTATCGCATTAATTTACATAGATATAATGATAGTTATTATTTGAGTCAGTTTAAGAAATTTTTAACTGTCCAATTACAATATTTGACTCTCTATTCACCGTTATTATGGCTAAATACTAATAAGAATTATTGTTTCAATTATCGCATTAATTTATATAAATATAATCATAGTTATTATTTGAGTCAATTTAAGAAATTTTTAACTGTCCAATTATCGCATTAATTTACATAGATATAATGATAGTTATTATTTGAGTCAGTTTAAGAAATTTTTAGCTGTGCAATTCCATTATTTGACTATTTATTTTCAATGTTATTACGGGATCTATATAATATAGTAAAATGGAACCTCACATTGACACGTGTCGTTGTGTGGAGGTTTTATCATTTAATTTTTATTAAATAGTAGGTGTCAATAGGAGGAGATTTGACCATATCAAATACTAATAAGAATTATCGTTATTTGAGTCAATTTAAGAAATTTTTAGCTGTCCAATTCCAGTATTTGACTCTTTATTTACCATTATTATGGCCAAATACTAATAAGAATTATTATTTCAATTATCGCATTAATTTACATAGATATAATCATAGTTATTATTTAAGTCATTTTAAGAAATTTTTAATTGTCCAATTATCGCATTAATTTACATAGATATAATCATAGTTATTATTTGAGTCAATTGAAGAAATTTTTAGCTGTCCAATTCCATTATTTGACTATCTATTTTCAACGTTATTACGAGATCTATATATAATATAGTAAAATGGAACCTCTCCTTGACACATGTCGTCGTGTGGAGGCTTTATCATTTAATTTTTATTAAATAGTAGGTATCAATAGGAGGAGATTTGGCCATATCAAATACTAATAAAAATTATTGTTATTTGAGTCAGTTTAAGAAATTTTTAGCTGTCCAATTATCGCATTAATTTACATGGATATAATGATAGTTATTATTTGAGTCAGTTTAATAAATTTTTAACTGTCCAATTCCAGTATTCAACTCTCTATTCGCCGTTATTATGGCCAAATACTAATAAGAATTATTATTCCAATTATCGCATTAATTTACATAGATGTAATCGTAGTTATTATTTGAGTCGGTTTAAGAAATTTTTAATTGTCCAATTATCACTTTAATTTACATAGATGTAATGATAGTTATTATTTGAGTCAGTTTAAGAAATTTTTAGTTGTCCAATTTCATTATTTGACACTCTATTTTCAACGTTATTGCAGGATTTATATAATATAGTAAAATAGAACCTCATCTTGACATGTGTCGTCGTGTGGAGGTTTTATCATTTAATTTTTATTAATTAGTAGGTGTTAATAGGAGGAGATTTAACCATATCAAATACTAATAAGAATTATTGTTATTTAAGTCAGTTTAAGAAATTTTTAGCTGTTCAATTATCGCATTAATTTACATAGATATAATGATAGTTATTATTTGAGTCAAAATTCCAGTATTTGACTCTCTATTCACCGTTATTATGGGCTTATGGCCAAATACTAATAAGAATTATTGTTCCAATTATCACATTAATTTACATATTATTTGAGTCAGTTTTTAAAAAAAAAACAACTATCCAATTATTGCATTAATTTACATAGATATAATGATAGTTATTATTTGAGTCAATTGAAGAAATATTTAACTGTCCAATTCCATTATATGACTCTCTATTTTCGACGTTATTACAGGATTCAATGGTTTTAAATTCTCTATTTCCACCATTACTAACAGATTCAATGGTTTTAAACTCTTCATTTCCACCATTTTGATCAGATTCAACAGTTTTAACAAATTATTAATTAGACAAACCCTTCTTCCTTAGATGTCAAGTAATGTTCTAAGTGTATCTCCAACAGTATCCTTTAAAGACATCCCTTAGATTAATTAACGGAGTAAGTGTATTTTTACAGCTCCAATAGATCCCTAAATAGCTCCTTTAATTATGTTCTGGTGGAGTTCACTCCCTTAATTAAAGGGTGTTTTCAACCCCTCGGCTTCACCTATTTAAGATTATTTTAAAGTGGGCTCTACCTATCATAATTGACAAACAATATCTAATATGTATTAAACACAATATCTAACATTTAATAATAATAATAAAATTATTAAAGGGGTCATTTAAAGGAGTATTGTTGGAGCACATACTCCCTTAATGGTCCCTTACAATAACATACACTCTTAAATAAGAGAGTCTCAATGGAGACTATTGGAGATGCTCTAATATCCAATAATTTTCTATTATTAACTAATATTAATTTTCTGATAACACTTAATGTGATCAATGTACAGATTCAATTGATTATATAGATATAGATCATATTCCACTAATAACTCTTCATTTTCCCTTGTTTTCTAAAATTTTAAATTCCACTAATAACTCTTCAATGTCCACATTTTCTATAAAGAGCCCTCACATGTGTCAATACTAGAATAGAGTGATACATTCTTTTGATTTTATTTTGTTTTCATTCTTTAACATGTTCATAATTGTATAATTGTTTTTCAATTTTGTATAGATTGATATCGTTCCTACAACCATTCATCGAAAGGTACATTCTTTTTGTTTTGTTTTGTTTTGTTTTTTTACCTATATAATTGTTAGAAATTAGTTTTACGTTTTTTTTTCCCTAAAAGAGAATAATTTAAATAGAAGAAGAAAAAAAAGTTAGAGATCGGTTTTACGTTTTTTTTTTTTTTTTTTTTTTTAATACCTACTGATATTTCGGTTGTTGATTTGGATTTTATGAACAACATTTGATCTTCTTTTATTATTTCTTCTTTTATATATAAATATATATATATATATATATTTATATATATATATATATATATATATATATATATATATATAATTATTTTGAGTATGAACTAATATTATGTAGTGTTGTTGCATGCAGCCCTATTATAAATATAGAATAGATTTCTACTTAAAAAATTGATATAAACAAAAAATAATTATAAAAAAAAGCTTGAGATCATTGTTTACAGTTCTTTTCTTAATATTTACAAATATTGTACAATATTTTCTTGATATTAATTGGAATAGATAAAACATAGAAATTACAAAAGAAACAAATAAAGAAATCACACACACATATATATATATAGACAAGGATAAAAAATAAAAAAATAAAGTTTAAGCTGTTGATTTCTACTTATCTTATAATTTAGATTTTATAGATAGCAATTTATCATTTTATCTACTTATCTTATAATTTAGATTAAGCGTAGAAAACATAGTAATAAATAAATATATATATATATATATATATATATATATATATCTGAAACAAGAAATTGTAGATAAAGATAAATAAATAAAAAATCACAAAAAAAAAAAATTTTGAAAATAAAGATAATGTTTCAGCCGTTGATTTCTATTTGTCTTATAATTTGGATTTTACGAACAACATTTGCTCTTCTTTTATTATATCTTAGTATAGAATAGATTTATGCTTTTAAAAAAGAATAATATAAATAAAAAGTTATGGATCAATGTTTGGGTTTTTTTTTTTTTTTTAATTTATTTATTTATATTTTTATATATTTACTAATATTTACTAATATTTTCTTAGTAATAATTGAAATCGATAAAACATAGAAATTACAAAAGAATTTGAATTAAAGGTTCAACGATGGTTGAAAGTGATAATGTGATTATTATTATTATTATTATTATTATTATTATTATTTGAGATGTTTATCATAAGTAATAGGTTAAAATAAATAAATTTGTATAATATAAAATTATGATAAAATTGGAAATATGTTACCTTTAGTTGGATATTAAAAGAAAATATATTAAATGCAATTCAGTGATTTGGAATTAAGTTAAAAGTTATGATTTCTTACTTTTTATTTTAAGTTGTTTTTTTGGTATTTTTAAGTTGCTTGACCACTTAAAAAAAAACAAACAAAACAACTTAAATTTCTATTAAGACCCATTAAGTTTTAAATGCAAAAAACAAACGACCCCTAAGTTGCTCTATGGTATTTTTAAGTTATTTGACCACTTAAAAAAAAAGAAAAAAAAAAAAAACTTAATAGAATCAATTCATGCACATTATGTGTTAAAGTGCAAAAAAAAAAAAAACAAAAAACAAAAAACAAAAAAAAACAAAACAAAACAAAACCCTTAGTTTATTTTTTTGTTTTAATTTTCAAATATTTGATTTTTATTGACTTTTAGATTGAAATCCAAAGACTATAAACTAACCCGGCAACTATACAAATCTTGTATTTAGTAGCTACTTGAAAGCATTTAGGTTGATTGTGGCAGATTTGGTTTTCCATTTTTGGGCAAAACTTGAATTAATTATGCATCTGGTTTTGTAAATTATGTGATTAGTGATAGATGTGAAGAAAATGCATTACTAGTGATTTGTGAAAGTGAAAAGGGACAATTTTTCTCTCATAGGCATACATTATAAACATATTTATAGTATACTTATACACATCACCATATTTTTATCATGTGTATTATTATGATTGAACTTATGTTGTTTACATGGTAAAAATATTGTGATGTATATTAGTATGCTCTAAATATTTATATATTGTGTGTCTACTAGAGAAAAATCGGTAAAAACGGTAGTTCTAATCTAAAGATGGTGATGTTATCAATTTTTTTTTTTTTTCCTATTTTGTTGTTGTCCCTAGAAAAGGAATCTTGAATTTTCGAGTGATGTAATGATGTTAGACTTTGAAGTTTGAAGAAGAAAAAATGAAATTGATGCCAAAATCCTAAATGTTGCAACAATGCAATGCATCCTGGTTGCTTCGAGGAGATTGTGATTTGGAAAATTGTGCTCACAAGTGTAGAGGTGGAGAGGAGAGGGTGGACTGGATTGTACTGTCAAACCACTATATATATAGTGGTAGAAATTGTAATGAGTGCACACAAGGCCTCTTGCCTTGGTGGTGTGGAACCTCCCAAGGGATAAATAGCCTTCCCTATTTTGAAATAAGGAAAGTGGGGTTCTATTAGTTTTATTATGTATAGGATTTTTTTAATAAAAATTGTATATCTCTTTGAGTAATTTGATAAAAGAAAAAAAAAATACTAAATAAATTAAAAAGTAGGGTATAAATAGTTCAGTAGTGGGTGTGCCAATAACACAACTTTTAATAAAATGAATGGTTTCATTTTATTTAATTTTCCTTTTTACCCACTCCGTTTCCACTACAAACAGCACTGTTTCAATCACTTCATTTCTTTTTTTCAAATATTCAAGAACTTCATTTTCAAAATCTCAAACTTCTATGCCTTTCCCTAAACTCCTCTGCTCCCAAACTCCCTATGCATTTCCTCATGTACAAGGCAAAATACTGCATATTTAAACATCGATAAAAAATTTGGAGGAATCGGATATGTGACTCATATGAGCAGCATATCGATTCATCAATTGAATTCAAAGTTATTTTTTTAATTCATATCTAAGAAATGAATATTAGCTTAATTATTTTATAGATTGACTGATTAATTGCATGCGGACCAATTTCAGGCACAAGAGAGTTTTGACAAATATAATGAAAAACCTATAAAGCTTCAGTATTTTTTATGGAATCTCTCTTGATCGAATGCCCATTCAACTGATAGAGAATTTTGAAACTTGAATAAAAACATAAATTATTAGGGTTTGAAACTTGTGTCACAAACTTGTATCTCTTGACTTCTACAATACAAAATTTAAAGGAATTATAAGGAAGAAGAGTTTGGGTTTCTGAAAATTGTCTTGTTGAAATGAAATCCCTTCCGATTAATAAAGATAGAGTTTTAATCGATCATAATCTGAGAAGAATCTTGTTAGGAAAAAACGAAGAAGATGTAGGGATTTCGAAAATAAAGTCGTGCTAAAAAGTTGCCGTTTAGAGTAAGAAAAATGTAAAATAAATAAAATGAAATCGGGACCATTCAATTTATTAAGTGTCACCGGTCACGTGTCTCCAGATCATTAAAAGTTTAGGCAAAACTTAACTTATGAGAGGATCCAAATCCTTGAATTAAAATTAGTGTAAATATTTTGATCATGCTATATACTAATGACTTTAACATGATAGTTGGTACCTTTAGTTTTAATTTAACGGATAAAAAAATATGGGTCAAACTAAATCAACCTAGGTTTATAATTTAAAATTATGACTTCAACATTTCAACCATTCATTTACACTTTTAATCTAATGGTTGAGATTTAAATGTATTTATAACTCTTTGATTAAGAACACATGAGTAATTAAGATATTGAAATCAAAATTTTAAGTCAAAAATTTAAGTTGTTTTAACCTGAATCAAAAAATATATATTGAGAATTTAACAAGTAAATTTGTTCTAAAAAAACCCGAAAAAAATAAAATAAAATAAGTGGTTCTTTATTAACTATAATATAGATAGTTCATTCTTTTTGAGTCTTAACATGCACATGTTATAATAATGTATTGAGAACCTTTTTTATAATTAGATATATAAGCAGTTCATATAGATCTTAATCTAGTAGGTCTCAACAAAGCTCTATGTTGATGTTATTTCATATCAGGTTATTTATAGAGATGGAAATGATGTGGCACATACACTAGTTTCTGTTGCTTTATACTCAAAAGAGGATCATATTTGGTTTGGTGTAAAATCTCTATGTAAGTACTGCTTCTCGTGATTAATGAAGTTTATATATATATATATATATACAGAAATTCTATTATCAGTTCGAACTAACAAAAGATATATCAGTTTCTTACATGTAGGCCACTAGATTTAAATACTTTGACCACTTGTCAGTCAAAATATTTAAATCCAGTGGTCCACATACAAGGAACTGATATAACTTTTATCAGTTCGAACTGATAATAGAAAGACTGTATATATATATATATCTTAAGTCCTAAACACAAGTAGAAAATGACTAATTAAAGCTAAGTCTTCAGTGGAACCAACGAAACCAGTAATAAGTTCAACGAAGTCAAACATTGCCCATCGAATTAGGTTAAAATGTTAATTTATTTATTTATTTTTTATTGGAATATAAGAGCATCTCCAATGCAAGAGTGGCTTACATACCAATAATTGTTGACATGGCAACAATGTCAAGAGACTTACTTCCTATGTGGCATAAAAATAGACTTGATAAACAATCAACTTAAAATTTGGTCTCCAATGCTTTCTGTCTAAAACACAATTTTTTTAATGACGTGTCCATTTTTTTTTCCTATTTTATTTTTTATTTTATTTCCTTACCAAAAATATATGAAAAATTAATGTTAGTTTTAAATGTTTGTTGAGTCAACCTAAAAAATAGCTGTGCAACAGACCGTCTGAAAGTGGACGGTCATGTTGACAATGTCTAATACTTTTTTTGCCACGTCAGCTTGAGGTTGAAAATGCACGGTTGCATTGGAGACACAATTATTAACATAACGTCTATTAATCCTACGTGGCATCTTTTTTTTTCACAAGCCACGCTTGCATTGGAGATGCTCTAACAACCGGAAATGATTACAATTACTAGGACCCTGCGCGGATAAGACACAACTACAAGTACAGCCCAGACAAACACTTCCACAAACAGGAAGAGAGCACCCACACTAAAGGTGGGACAACATCCACACTAGGAGAACCAAAGAAAATTTGCATATATCCATACATGCCTTGGCACTTGAACCTTAGTGGTGATGGTGGAGGGCTCCAAAGAGGGTCCAACCATCTTGGCAAGGGGCTATTGGCCTTTTTTTAATTCTTTTTTTTTTTTTTTTTTTTGTTGATAGAGTTAAAATGTTAATGTTAGATTGAATTTTATTATTATTATTGATTTACGTGTTTGAAAATAATAGTATTTTTTATTTCAACATAGTGTCTATCATATCTTTTAGTGATATTTAATTAAATATTAAAGCGGATAAGATGTGTTTTGTTTTTTGTTTTTTTTTTTTGGAAGCATTGTAAGATTGTATCATTGTAAGAATATTACAATAGGACTATAGGGTCCAACCGATATCAAACAATATATGTACGGTTCGGATATCTACTCAACCGATATCAAACAATATATGTACGGTTCGGATATCTACTCCCACAACCCAGATATCTCTACACATATTTATAAAATACGTATTGTGGGATTTGAACCCCTCACCATTTATATGAAAGGGAAATGCATTACCAGCTCTACTAAGAAGTGATGTGCAGCGGATAATGATGTTAAATAACTGTTTAAGCTTATTAATGATAGAAGTAGTGTTTATTTTGAAGTTGCTTTCTGAATTCCTAAAGTGGATCCTCTGTTAAATTTGCTCCCAGTGATGTGCCCATTGTCTAGCTAAATTAGGTTTATCTTGTGGTTTTGATATATTCTGGACGGGGGAGGTTCCTCCTAGTGTGACTCCGGTTGGTTTTTTTTTTATTGTCCCAATCTTTTGTTCTATTTGTTAATGAAGTTTCCTTTTCAAAAAAAAAAAAAAAAAAAACACCTAATCTTGTATACGATTTTTTTTTTTTTTTTTTTTTTTTTTTTTAAGTATGTTTTTCTCTTTATTTCTTCTAAACTTATATCGACCATCGTGATTTGTACTACTTTGTTTTATAAATCTATGTTGTTTTCAATACTTGCAATTTTCAAAACAACAACAATCAAATAAATAAACATGTCAATTTTTCTAATCACACACGTTGGTCATATAAATTCATATAAATTATCAAAGACATATATGTCCATTTATAGAGTTGGTGAATATGCTTTTGCATTGAAATTTTATTAAACAAAAGCAATTTGTCTTCGGCCAAACTCAAAATATTTGATTGCTTATATTCATATCAATAAAAAACAATAATATATATTTTTTTCTTGTTCGGCTTTTGATCTGCTGATAGAGACATACAGTACTTAGAATTTTCATTATAGAATAAGTCTTCTCCTCTTTGTATATTTGGATTTTGGACCCTCTAATTTTTTTCTAAATTTTTAAAAAATATTCGTATGACTTTTCTTGAATATGCTACACATATGCAACATGTCATCATCCACCAATGAATAAATATTTATTTTATTTTATTATTTAAAAAATATATATTATTAGATATGTTTGAGCTCTGATTACACTAGACAGAGGAAGATGACCAATAAAAGGCACAATGGGTACAGTGTTACCCAATCCAATAATAGTGTGATACCTTATTTGGTCATTGATTGTGTAATTCCATTCAATCAACTTACTATTTTCCTGATATATATATATATATAGTGGTTCTCTCATAAGGGATCCCTTATTTTAATTTCGATAAGGACCACCATGAAATCATATCGATTTGAATGAATTTTAATTTGAATTTTTTTGTGGATGATAAGTTCATTGAAATCTACCTATAAATAAAATTTTAAATTTTTTCAAGTACTTAAACCATTTTTACTGATTTTTTTAAATATGAAGGCATTAAAAAAATAAACGAAATATAGGAAATTCAAGAAAAATAGTTTTCGTGCTTGAAAAATTCTCAAATTTTATTCACAGGTAGATTTCAATGAACTTATCATCTACAAAAAAATTCAGATTAAAATTCATTCAAATCGATATGATTTCATGGTGGTCCTTACCGAAATTAAAATAAGGGATCCCTTATGAGAGAACCATTGTATATATATATATATATTCTATTATCAGTTTGACCTGACAATAAATATATCAGAACGAAGAATGTGGACCACTAGATTTACATACTTTGACTTAAAGTGTATGCACTTGTTAAAACTTCTCCATAATCTGTGGTCCACATTCTTCGTTCTGATATATTTATTGTCATGACGAACTAACAATAAAAAGACTGTATATATATATATATACGGATTTTCTATTATCAGTTCGAACTGACAATAAATATATCAGGACGAAGAATGTGGACCACTAGATTTACATACTTTGATTCAAAGTGTATGCACTTGTCAAAACTTCTCCATAATCTGTTGTCTACATTTTTCATCCTGATATATTTATTGTCAATTCAAACTGATAATAGAAAGACTGTATATATATATATATATATATATATATATATATATATTGAGTAATGCTACTCCAACCCAAATTCCAACCCAAATGTAAGGTGTTATCACTACACACAACATGGGCCCATGTCATGATTTCCAAGATTTTGTGTGGTGATGGCACCTCACATTTTAGTTAGAATTTTAGGTGGAGTATCATTACTCATATATATTTGGACTGTATCTATTTATAGACCCCAGGTATTTTTTTATTTTTTATTTTTTAAAGTTTTTGTTATTGGTAGGATTCAAGTTTTTGCCATTGATAGGATTAAAGCCGCTGGCTTGAGAGTCATTTACCTAAGCCCCAAGCTTATCCATCTACCAGCTGAAGCCCCTGTTGACTTACTGATTTTGATCTATTTGTTTGTCTTCATTTATCTTCATATATATATATATATATATATATATATATATATCTTGTCAATTGTTTACAATGTTTTTCTTTGAATAAGTATTAAACTATTAATGTAGTTGTCACTTTTCTATTTTCTATAATTTGTATTAGTACGGTCTTCATTTTTAATTGTCAATAAACTAAAATCTCGAAATCACCTAGCTTTAATTACAAGTAAGAAGCCAACAGGAGCCTAGTTTGACCAGTAGATGGACGAGCTTAGGGCTTAGGCAAATGACTCTCAAATTAGTGGATCGATCCTACCAATAGCGAAAGGTTTCAAAAAAATTATATGTTCCTGGATTAATAAATATTATCAACAACGAAAAAAAAATTACAAGTAAGAACCCAATTATGTATAATTATAAAAGCGAAAATTAGTAATTGAATTATAATCTAAGGTTTCTTTTTCGTGTACGTATAATCTAAGGTGGAAATCTAAAATAACAAATAAATAACAATTTGGGTACCTTGATCCCTCGTAGGCTATAAGCTGTTATTATAATCTTCTAATAAATTGGGTTGTGACAGTTTTAAATGTTCAAGTGACGGTTTTCATTGAACTATATACCATAACATTCGGTTTTTCTTTTAAAACCCCTTAATGTCGGGATCGGGATAGTGACAATCTGTGTATTTGCCCGGAACCGACATCGATGTTATAGTATTTATATCGTAGGCTAGTAGATAAACCTTATTTAAAAAAAATAAGTTATCACGGATGTTAGACAACGTAAAAATTTAATCTAAATGATATGATAACTGGTTTTTTCATTAACCATATCATCACATGTTATGTTTGATGATGACAACTCACTTATCACATCATTTGGGTTGTATATCATTACTCATATGTTATAGAGTAGCGTTAACCTGAACTTATAGACATACGTTAAAAATATAAAAAAATACTATTAAAAAAAAAGTCAACCACTGCATTTATTTAAATAAGATAATAAATCCAATGATTAACTTTCAAGTAAATATAATGATTGATTTTATAGTAATTTTTATGTTTTTTTAAGAGTAATTTTTTTGTTTTTAATCTTGGTTAACACTACCCTATGTTTTATATAGGGTTAATTGCATTAACTTACCTTTATTTTATTGGATATAGCAATATTTTAAAAAGTTACCCTAAATTAACATAAACATCCCTTATCATCAAGTCAATCCGTTAACTTTAATGGTTGATTAACCTTGGCATATGAAAAACCAAATATACCACTGCCACATCATCCTAGACATAAAATATTTTTAATTAAAATTTGATAAATAAAAATTAAAAAAATAATAATAATATATCGACCGTCTATGGAAACTTTCTCAATTCGTGGAGGAGTCTCCTTTGTGAACTATATGAGATCGATCTCTAAGTAGGAGAAGATCTCTTTCGGTAGCTAGGAGATCGTCAAAGATCTATTGTTTCATGCTCCACTGCCGATAGATTATTTTGTTTTTTAAAAAGTATTTGATTTTTCAATTTTAATTTAAAAAATATATATTTTATGTTTGTGATGATGTGGCAATGGTATATTTGGGTTTCCAAGGGTCAAAGTTAGTCAACCGTTAAAGTTAACGGATTGACTTGATGGCAAGGGGTGTTTGTGTTAATTTAGGGTATCTTTTTAAAATATTGCTATATCTAATACAGTAAGGGTAAGTTAGTGCAATTAACCCTTTTATATATATTGTTAACTTTTCTTAATTTTGGACTTAAAAAGTTTTTACAAGAGATTTATATTAAAAATCTAGCATGCAATTATCATCATGACTGTGTTTAGGTCCAAGTAAGTAAATCATTAAGATATGATAAGATGGACTCTCCCAAACGTCACTTCCTAACAAAGGTAAAAAGGGTAATAAAGTAATTTCAAGATGCCCAACTT